>JAPYZH010000285.1:0-181296 GCA_030523085.1 Meteorus colon
CGGGGGGGAGGGGTGGGGGGAATGCCGTTCCATCACTTCCCGATAAAAATTGGTTGAAAATAAAAATTGTATAGGAATAATTAATTGTCCATTGCTGATGCAATCCATAAAACAAGTTTTGATTCTAACATAGTTTGAAGACAATATGACATATTAAATTATTGTATTTTTTTCCATTGGTGAACGCTTACGCTGTTTCGATGTGACTATATTATATTATATAATCTACGACACTGGGTTGCCATGTTCATATTGCACACAACCACACAAGGCGACTGATGAACATATACATATAATAGACACGCACATATAGACAAATGTGTATATCATGCTACTATGTACACATACAATGAACTTATATTTATTATCAGCTCTGAGTCAGCCTAATCGGTTCTCAACTCACTCTCTATATTGTTATAGAGCCCATAAGCATACCTGAAATATATATATATATATTTATACATTTATGTACACTTCTTTCGCAATTCTCTTTTGTATTCCTTGATTTTACTCTATATAGTGCGCGGATATATACATAGATATACAATATACAAGAGTTATCTAATTTATCTGATGAAATGACTCGATGCAATACAGTCATATAGAATTATTAGGACAGTCCGATGAGTGGACACAAGTGCTAGTGCGTATGGAAGGCCAGAAGTTTCTCAATGAGTCATTCAGTAGATATATAAAAAAAGGAAACAAATGAATAAAAGAGAAGAGAATTCAAACATAAAAAATGAAATTTAAAATGACGGAGAAACAAACGTTCACGAAGGTGATTCGGTTAATTTTTATCGTCATGCTGACCAAAAACACTATACCCACTTTAAAATTTCGGCAGTGAGTTTTAATAGAATTATGTAATTTGATTCAAAGAACTCCACGTTTTTATTATTATTGTTGAGAAATAGTGAGAGAAATATTCCATTCGACTTGAGAATTCGTTTTGAGTTTCGATAAATAATGTAAATGTCACTTTTAGCACGTGTGAGAGAAGAGAACATTAATATCCTTATGTTATGAAACAAAATGTGGATTTGAAATAATGCAATGTAGAGTTTGGTCTTTTTTCGTCAATAAAAGTCATTCTCTTATGAATCGCGAGATTTAGATTATTTCTCAGACAATGACATAGAGATATTTCATCTCGAAAGAAAAAAAGAATTGGTGAATTAGAAAGAAATCCTGATGCACTGCGTGAGAATACGTTTGAATATAATTAAACGTTGAAGAATGAATTTGGGTTTGGATGCACTACAACCAGGTGCTGCCCAACGCTTCATCTCTTCCTGAAATTTCACATGAACAATTTTTCCTGGATTTATCAAGGAACTCGAATTTAATTGTTGATCCGATGATTGTGGGTTTTTCTTCTTTAATATTTATTTAGCTTTAACGTTTCTCTGACATAAAAAAACGTATCAGGCACATACAATCATGAAATTCAAACTCGATGAAATCATCTTTAATATCTGTGGGTTGATTGACACATTTATATGTGTGGTTGTCATCGTGGTAGCGCGACAATTGTGTATCCAAGTAGTGACAATAATCGTCATCACACTTAATATATTAGTAGAGGTCATAGGGCGTATAGTATAGTATAGAAACATGCTTTAGTCACGTGGATATGTATAAATATGAATGTATACCAATTATTTGTTATTCATGAGTGTCATTGAATCAACATTTGCATAAATGAGACTGAGAAAATTAGGAAAACATAAAAAAGAAATAAAAAGTGTAAGAGATAGGGAATACTAGAAACAAATACGAAGGACGTTTACAAACTTATTCATTAATCGTCAATTGAAATATTATTTCCATGTGTAAATAGTATCAATAAAATTGGCATAAATCAAAAGAAAAGCATTAAGTACACCGAACGTATAGAAAAACGATCATGTCGCATATGCAAATATTTCAAATAGCTCTCTTTATTTGTCATTTCCAGAAGTCATTGAATCAAATTTACATGAATAGTACTGGGAAAATTGGAAAACGTTGGAAAAAAATAGATAACAATGAAGTAAATAAATAATATCGCTGACAGGGAAAAAACTGGATTAGCCTGATAAATTATAAAAACCTGTTTCCTCAGTGGGGAAACGAAAAGAAAAAAATAGAATAAAAAACGTGGAAAACTCTGACAAGCGTGTTCATTATTTCTCAATAATAAAGATTATTTTCACAATTTGTATTAAGAAAAAATATGGAAATTAAGAAAAAGAAAGAGGTAATTGGTTGCATTGCGCTGCAGTAAATTATAATTTAACATTTTGATCAATTGTTACTCATATTGTCATTACAATATTGTATATATATATATTCACATGTATGATACATGTGGTGACTTGAAAGAAACAACATAACGGAAAATTTTGACAATGAATATGTCACATGAATTATTAGAGATATAAAAATACTGCCACTAGTCATCAACACAACTCAGTATCTATACAAATGTTATGAAGGTCATCTAGTCAGCGGATGAGAGAAAGAAAGACACTACATTAGACTATTTTTGACAACTAGCTTGAGTAATTTACATTGACCTCCAACATTTAAAAACGATTCGATAGTCCATACACGAATTCGAATAAATAAATGAATTATTATATATAAAGTAGTAGTTTTAGTGGAACCTTCTTTGAAGCACAATTCATCTCTCGAATTATGGTACTAACTTTTTTGTAATACGCTGAAGGTGATAACTACTAATTGATATTTACGAGTGTATCATTGGATGACGTAATTATTTGAAATAGTTTCGATAATAATGATATTTTCATGCCTTATCTGAATCGATCATACCTTGGAATGCCCGATTTATGTATTTTTTTTCCAATTTAAATTAAAAATATCGATTACACATCGGCCGTGACACGCGTATTTCAGTGTCAAGGTATTAAACTTGTTCGTAACTGATTGATTATCATAAACAATAGAACAATAACTGACAGACTCATTTCTACCAATTGCAAGAAAATGAAATGAAATATGCACTATGTGATTTACAGCTTTTTATATGCACATATTTTTCCATACATTTAGATACATGCAATTGAGTAACGTTAATAGTGTATGAATACTTGACGTATTTATAGTATTATTTGAGGAGGTGCGTTCATCAATTTATTTTCGTGAAAACGTAGACATGAATTAGAGGGGAAAAAATTAGATAGAAAAGTACAATAGGATAAAATAAAATATTTTTATATTCGTTACAATATATCATAGTCCTATAAAACATATATTATTCACAATGACGAAGGTCAAATGAATGATATGTTTTCCAAGTAAATTAACTTCCTCAATGTGTATATAAACTGCTGATGGTAATTATTTTTACCCAGTAGGCACGATTTGAATTATAGCAGGAGGCGCGCTCGAGTGACGACAACTTATCCCTGGTTGATTCATAATTCTTTCATGTGAATTAACCAGTATGAATATAAGTGTAGAGGGCATACCGGAATTATTGAAATTACATTGAACGAAAAATAGAGATGCATTTCATTCACTTAATCGATGAACACAACTTATATTTAATTATATCTGTTGATCATCTGTTGAGCATATAAGAACAGTTGCAAATATATAGTACATTCATTGAGCCATTAACTTTTATTAATAACGAGATCAACAAAATATTATTCTTCTATGTAACGTTCATTTACATAGATGAAACATTTAGACACTTTGCACTTTGCATTCAGCGACCAACTAATCCTTCATTCAGAAAAACAATCTAAAAATTCACAGTACACACTTTACATAAAATATAAATTGTTCGATTTCTATGATGACTTTTTTCCACATGATTAAGTATATAAACATATAGATATATATATATATGTTAAGTAGTTGTGTACAGTTGTGTACATATATATTTATTGTGGAATACATAGAGTGAGTAAACGTGGTGAAGAGGAAGCGCGGGAGAAAAGAGCATTAGCGTGGGCAAACCCATAATTACCTTTATCAAAAACAACTCGCCGGTCTGAGTAGGTGGATTCGTAGAAAGCAATTACATGTAAATGCCGAAGCGTCTTGCATGATGGCAAACCCATCTTCTTACTCTATTATCGAATCAACCTTCATTCAGTAATTTCTCATTTTTATATCCTTTCTTTTTTCCTCTCAGCTTCATCTTTTCAAATATTCGCTTCAAGTCCAATTTAACGAGCAGCTAGTTCACTGACGTAAATAACTAATATGTAATGTGCAGAGCGAGAGAAATAGAATGGGACGCAGCCGATGATGCCCTCGCGAACATTGGTGGTCAAATGTATACAGTGAAGATTGTATGCAATGCATATCATATATACCGTTATCTTTTGACTCGGCTTTCCTGGAAGCTGTAACAGCGCCCGTCAATAATCATCACAGAATACACATGATGCAGCTTTTTATCTCGTCTCATTTTTTTACAGGTTCCGTCGTTATTACTCATACTATTTATTAATTTGATTCATTTTTCATGCGGAACAAATTGAAGTTGTGCAATACATAAAGTTACGTATTTAGACGAAGAAAAATAATGGTCGATCATGCCAATATTTTTACGTTTGTATTTACATTTATTTTCCCACTAGTGAAATATTATTTATTATTTATCTATTTACCATTGGGAATTTCGTTGTGAAATGTGCGTAATTAATAAAACGGTATAAATATAAGATTTAAAAGTCGAGAATTGGGGGAAGATTATTGTTTATTTGTGTCATTGAAATAGTTTTAATGAATTCACTACGGTATTATATACTCGCTGAATATTATTTGATATAATTCAATGGCAATAAATGTTTTGTGCTGTCGATTACGGTTCGAATTTTGTTTCTTCTGTTTCTTCTTCTTCTTCTTCTTCTTTTTCTTTTTCTTTTTCTTTTTCTTTCTCTTCTTCTTCCTCTTCCTCTTCTTCTCATTTATTTTTTCATTTGATGTAGAAAGATTCTGCATATCAATACTCATAAGCATTCACTGGCGAATGCCTCTGAATCTGTATGTATACATCCATAAATATATAAGATAAATGCGCAAACGCATTTATCAGCAATGACGACAACGCGTGTGCATATACAAGTGTAAATAATATGATAAAAACCAACAAGTTTTCTCTTTCACGTCATACGACATCCGCACAAGTTGAAAGAGGATGACAAGATGGGTGATTGCTGAAGAGAAAGTCTACCTTACATTGCATTTTTTTTTCCTTGAATTTTCTAATTGTTTCTTTCTCTTATCACTGCACGTGAAAATTTTTGTGAATAATTTAGTTTGAAAGCCTAAACAGGTTGAATAATTGGAAGACTTGATGAAATGAATGATATTGCACTTCAATTAAAAAATATCACTCAAACCATTGAAAAAGTATTGAATATGGTGAAGAAATTTGAGTCGGGAGAAAAAAAGAAGGGAATAGTCACACTGATACCCACGAGTATTCAAAGAATATTTCATATTAATTGATCATTGAACAAGAATAAATGATGATAAACGCTTGGTGATTCTGTTTGGTATAAAGTTGTTTTTTCGGTTGGCAAAAGGAAAGTGGAGAGTGGAGTGGTAAGCTGTGCGCCAATTAGGCAATATTTGCAATTGAATTAACGATCACCGAATGCACGCGTGCATTTATAGAGGCCGTTATAAGCCACATATTCTCATTCCCATCCTCCCTATACACTTTCACTCTCCTACAATTCTCCCTCATTCTCGTATTTCCCTCTTTCTATCATGTTAATTGAACGCGTGTCATTAGTGAATATATAGCATGTGAACATATGCTTCATATAGCATTAAATCTCTTATAAAATCGATCAGAATGCTGTAATGAATAATAGCGCAAAATCCAACAAAATGTGTTCATCATAAAAAAACGTTGTTTATCCGATTTTTCTCTTCGTACAAATTCCAACAAACATATTTATCCTTCCTAATTGGAATACTCACACGGACGCTTTGGATTAAAAATGAAAAAAATAATGATGAGTGTAAAATAATAATAGTGGATGGAATGGATGAGAGAAAATTTTTGTCGAAAATTCATTGAGCTTTGTGACACAATTATGCGTCAGATTATATGCTATATATGTGTATTTGTGCATATGTGTGTTTTTATACAAAATGCGTTCTCCCAGATATTTATTGTTGCAGAATGATTGAACGCCAATTAAAACACTGACGTCCGGTAGTGTTGTGAGTTAATATATGAATGTGTCCGTATAGTTGCATTTCGTGTGATGTGCGGTCATTCCCAGAAGTCTGTCTGTGAAAAGCGTTGATATCGCGACGCGGTAGTGAAGAGATACGAATGGCCATAGTGGACAATATATCGTATACATGCGTGCATGTAGCTGTATATCCACACATATTTATATACATTAGATATACGTGTTGTATAGGAAGTCAGCGTTCATTCAACCGCGAGCACATTTCATAATATATTTCCGAGAATATAATACGATAAGGTCTTCACACCAAACCATTTTAATTTTACCTCATACTTCCATTTATTTACTCCTTCATTTATTATTACACGTACACTCTTCAGTGTATTAGAATTTTAAATTCATAATCTTTTGTTTCTAAGAAGGAAAAAAGTCATATTTAATAACATTGCGATAATTCCTATAGCAACAATTGCTAGGATAACAATGATCTATTCTGTATTCTGTACGGAAAATAGTCTTCATTTTACGATGGTACAAATGTACTTTGGGTTCTCTGTAAAAATTCTACATGCTGAAGGAATGTCATGAGTAAATGAGTGTGAATGTGGCAGATATTTGGCAGTTTTCGAATTTCAATTTAAATGAATAAATTGTAGACAGAAGAAGAATGAAAAAATGCTCGTGTAAAGAATGTCAAAATCGATATGGACAGTTTTTTGAATTTCATTATCTGAATCATTCAGTTCTGTATTCATAAACAAAAAATGGTCCTATGTCTGTTAAATTTACCCTTATATCAGTGACGACAGTATCATATATACATTCGAATGTGAATATTCAATTGATAGTATGAATATATGAATGTGTTTGAGGTTTGAAATTTTTCATATTTGCGGGGACTAATGTCGTAATTGATAACCAGGAAAAACAGTCGGGTTTTCGCCACAATGAACAATTATTCAGTTAATATTCTCCATACGCGTGTAATGGCACAATTCATAACACATTGAGGCTTTCTTTCTTTCCACCCACTTTTTCAAATGGTTACAAACAGATACTCTTAAATTATGAAGAATTTCACAATGTCAGCCACAAGATCCTTCAAATATATATATATATTATAATATGAAATTCGAACGCTGCGAATGGTCTACCTACAATTTGTGTCGTAAAAGTTTTGTAATAATTCGCATTCTCGCACTGGATCACGCAACTCTTTATAGGTCATCTTGTAATATGGGGTATACACCGTAGTATATTATATCTTTACACATATATAATAGTGCGGTCAGTGAATTGGTGTTCGGTATAGAGCGCAAAAAAAAACGTGGGAATTTACTTTTATCTGATTTATACGAGAATTTGGAGTAAAAAATTTTTAAAGTCTTGCCAGAGAAAGAAAAAGGAGCCGATGAACAAACTGAAATAAAATAAAGAGAATGAAGAGCAAAAAAAGTGGACACTATTGAACGTTGTGTAAATGGACTGTGATGGAGATGGTGTGCCAATACAGAGAAATAACAGAAAGGTGAAAAAAAAAAAAATAAATAACAATAAAAAGAATGTAAAAAAATTACGAGTCCCTAAATAACTTTTTAAATTCTCCGTATTCGCTTTACATTCGCATTCTCGATATACGACGCGCGTATCACGCAGGAAGTGGCATGTTCGAACGTGACGATCGTCCGAGCAAATGTACAAACAATGCGGGAGAGAAGCCGATTCAGTCGCGCGGTCATTTCACTCTTTTTTTCTGTGTACCCTTTTCCAATTTCAATTTCTCTCTCGCACTGTCACACGTGTTTCAGTTTCATCGTTCCAAAACGTTCGTGTTATTTGTTTGAATATGAATTCGTTGCTGGAACACTCCAATACACGAAACTAACTGTATTTCTGGTTGATAAGAAAATTACTTTTTAATATTGAAGAATAAGAGAGACAGATTCTCTCAGGTATCAATTTACACCTTTTGTTCATTTTTCGTTCATATTCCGCCTTTTCTCGTATCGATAATCTAAATAAAAAAATTTTCATTCTTACCTTCATTATCCGAGTCATCCTAGACAATCTGCAAAAATGTAAAAGAGTCGCATATCCTTGAATGGACAATCAATATACATTGGATACTTGATGAGTGTTTGATAAGTGATTTAATAATAAGACATTTCAAATATCTGTGTTAATCATTGGAATAGTCTAAATTTATTGATTACAAATGTCTCAATATTAAAATGAAGTAACAGATAATTTATATCCTTCATTCTTGGTCTAATTACAAGCTGACATTATAATGAATTTTCAATTACTATGACTTTCATGTTTTTTTGATTTCATTCCTTTAGTATTCAGTTCAATCGAAACGACCAAAATGATTCAAAAAAAATGAAGAAGCCAACTGGTGGATAAATGAATAAATAAATGAAATGTAATAAATTCACAATTCTGTGTTGTGTCAGTGGCGCATGACACGGAAGCCGCAGTTAATACAGCTTCTCCCCTATAAAATAGAAGCATCGAACCGGAGAAACTGGTGAATTTAGAACCCACCATCACCACACTTTCGTTCTGTTATACTCCTTGCAACACTGCTCTTCCTCTCTCACTTCCTCTATTCTCGAATTACCCTTCGTATTATATCCAAAGTAAAAGTGTACTAGTGTGCGACGGTGTTCAGTTAGAGCGGAACGTATATCACGGATTTTAACGTATATAAATCTCTATATATATATATATATATATATATATATATATATGTATATGTATATATAGGACGCCTTTCTGGTGTTCCCATTTCCTGTGGATCTCTCTCGGGATACAGGAGGCACCCTTCATCCGGTCGAAAATTCCTGGATTGAGGTACAGTTGTATGTGCAATATAGAAAGTACGGGGTGAAAATTAACTTTACAGAGGAAAGAAAAAGTTCACATGGAGCGTTTGAATTTTTCCAATGGCCTAGAACCAATATTGTTGCAATCGACAATTAATTATCACAATCGATGAATGACAAACGGCGTTGCATGGGTATATGAAAGACGCTCAAATATTTAGCCAAAGACGAAGTTTTCTTCCACTATATTTATTCTGTTTCGTATTAACAGCCATTGAGATAATCTACATTAATCTGCTTCGTCATTCTTTTATGAATAAATAATCTGGGAAAGAGAAGAGAAAAGTGAATCCCCCTCCCCATTTTTCATTAAAAACTCTATCCCAAAAAAACACCATCAACAAGATATTCCGAAGAGAATGAATCTGCGAAACATAGCAGGAGGTCCATTTCACCCAAAATTCACCCCATCATAAATTATCTGAATACAAACAGCATACACATAAAATATATGAAAATACACCAACACCTAGGACATGAGTGAACCGCTTAGGTCAGCAAATAATAAACGCTCGCGCCACCATCACCGCCATTACCACCACCAGCATCTGACGGACATTTAAACTTTAAAGGGACGCACTTGGTTGTCTTGACTTACTTGTATTCGACGAAGGGTGGGCAACGAACAACGCACACTTTCACATTCGCTGCAATACACTATACACCATGTATAAAATACAAGGATGAAGAGGAGAATTCCTATACAAATATTCACACACTGACATATAAATAAATATATATATAGAAATTTTTCCTAATACCATTGAAAGACGGATTACCGTACGATTGAATAGCAAAGGCAACTGCCATCCCATTTTGTCGCTGTGCACATTTCACTCTTTTTGCTTCATTTTTTTTCTCTCCTGTTTCATTATTATTCCAATAACTTTTTTTTTTCTCTATTTTTTCGATACGGTTTGACTACACAGTACATATAAATTTGTGAGGGAACGGGAGGCAGAGAAAAACCTTTGACATTTTGTCACCCACGTTGATGTGTGTGTATGTGTGTTTGTACCTGCGACGAGAACTTTAACTGGAATTCTGCGAAGGATGATAAAGAACAATGTGGGTCTGACTGATGTTGGGTATTCACAATAGAAGCATTGCATACAACTAGAGGAATGAAATGGATGGGTCTCTATTGTACACATATATTTATACATCAACATATACATTCACTTTGACGGTAAAAAACAAGTCGACAAATTTTTAATATTTACACTACCCAATTAAATATATTTTATGATGCCAACGAAATTCTTCTGTCAGTACATGTTATAATTAACGATAAAATGTAACTTTTCTATTATTTAATGCGAGACATTCACTGCACTTGAATTATTACAGTTGTCAATTTTATGGGGGATTAATATGAATATGATTGTACATATATGTGTGAATAAAGTGATTAATTTTGATATTGAATGGATATAATGATATTGGATATACATGCAAGTGCCTGCACATAATAATAGTTAATGAAACACGAGATGGTTGGACAAAAAGCTGGCGTTGGTGCATTATTTTGAAATTGCTAGTGACGATGCACCTGGGAACCGTCGATAACGTACTTTGCTGTATGCTATATACGTATATTCATATAATATTGCAGATACAGAGGCGAATGGTTGTAATCGGTTTGACAGTACGACAATGCTAGGTACCTACTCATTAGCGGCATGCACTTTACTCGAATTGCATCGCGTGTGCACGATTAATCATACTGATTCGTTGTGCATACATACAGCGCAGTGGTCGAGTAACAATTACGATTTAGTCGGAAATCGATGTCCTCTGTAAGCATATATGTATATACATGTATATGTATATTTATTTATATGTCTGTGCACAATCACTCATCTCCATGTCTTTCATGGTTTTTATCAATCCAGAAGCTACGTATGAGGGGATTTCTCCATTTCATTCAGCCATGTACAGTTTATCTATCAAATTATTCATTGTTTAATTGCTTTATCGAATTCTGGAACAAAGACGATAAAAAAAATGTCAAAAATTCATAACGAGGAAAACTTCAATTTCATAAAACAGTGAATTTTAAAAACGTCGATTTTCACTGAATAATTTTTGAATGGAATATTGAAAACACATTGAAGAGAGATATGTTCGGAATATGACGTTCGCATATTATCATTTTTTTTTTTATATTGTCATTAAGGAATCGCGCGATATGTATATATTACACGTGTTCAATGGCTGTTGAGTGAATCTGACGAAGCGTGACCCAACTAAGTCGAGCTTGTCTTCGTATATATGTCATTAGCGATATATAATGTCATATCCAATGCATACATCTCATATTATCCACGTGGTATTTTATACATAAACATACAAGAAGTGAATGAGGTTGCGGGACATATGCAATTATACATGGACATATTAATCCACGGCTTGTGATGGTGGAGGAGCAAACATATATACAACCATCAACTGCAACAGATCTCTACATAACAGACCATTATATGCTGACTAATCGCATATTGTATGCGTACATATAAAGTATGTATGTATATGAAGACATATCCTCACAATTTATTCAGAGTGGATTTATTTAATTGTACGATCATCTTGTCAGCATGATGATGAATTTCTGTTTAGTTTAAATTGTACCTAAACCCATTAACATATATTATATTATGGGAGAGTGCAGCTGATTTTTTTCCACTGCTCTTGATAAAAAAAAAAAAAGAAGAAGAAAAATGACGGAGATTAAATGCTCAATGTTGAAGTGAATATTAGGGTAATTGTTTTGAAAATGATGAACGCATAATGATTATCGATTCAATGTATTATTTTTTTTCTTCTTCGCCTCTTGTTCTTCTCGTTCTCATGAAATGTCGACTATTCAACACGTTGAAGTGGAAGCAACTGCAAAATAAACAAAAAGTCATTTGAATGGTACTCGAGAGCACAAATTTGACTGGGTACGATTCAAAATATTTTATAAATCTTGGAAGAGAGATGAGATAAATAGTTGCGCAATGGAATTGATATTTTTTAAATAAAATAGGAAGAGAAATTTGGATGAATTTAATCCAATATTTTCTATTCATATCTGTCATCATAACAACTGTCATTTGATTGCTGTAGTCCATCAATTGATTTATCATCAATTTAATATCTATATAAACAAGATATCAATGCGAATAATTGATGATTGACAATTGTAATGCGCATGAAAACGATGAAAGAGAATAAAATTATTTAACGTGTTGAATTAAATTTATTTGCCCGAGCAATTTTGTGTGTTAATGTTTCATCACGAACATGAGCAATATATATCTAACGATATACTCATAGATAACGATAAAGTTGGATGTCATATGCTGCAATCGTGAATGCAGTATATATATTTATATATATAATGTATAGATATTGCACTGTGATTCCGCTTTCGCCTGGGCCACAGACCGATTAGGTATTCTACCTGGCAAATGTCCTCGACGAGATAATGCAAATGGTCATGTTGTTCCACGAGATATTGTCGCATATATATACATGATTTAATCATTATCACCTTAAGCTATACATGCCCATTCTTATTCGCAAGGTTACGAAGACTAAGCTGTTGCATATATATGAAGGGATATGAAAATAGATTATCCGGCGAATTACATATTTAGTTACGAAAAAGTAACGAAATAAAAAAATCTCAATACCTCATCATTAATATATCATTTCGAACCACAACTAGAGTAAAGCACTTTATGGGATAACAAACTCAATATAATATGTCCATGAAATACCAATTGAGATTGTAATGTTGTTGATTTTGTTCTCACTACTTCACATTGACCATTAACTTCGATAGTAATTATGATATCGTATAAATGTTTTATTGTTAATATTGTTATTATTGTTTCTTCTTTTACTTTTTCTTTTTTTTTTCTTGATAGAAGTGCGTGTGAAGTATTTAATATTCTCCAGATACACTGAGTATATCCGGTAACCGCTCCCATCGAATGCATAGGTAACACGCCATTTTCTTTTCACATATTTATTTGGTTTTGTTATTTTTTTTTTATCTTTAACTTTTGTACAGAAATGCAAGTCATCACTGTAATGGTCTCGAAATCACCATGAATACTATGTTTATTCAAATCAGATGATAGAAAAGATCATGACGAGGGGTAAAGCAAACAATTTTTACTATTTTTTGCTTTACGATGATGAGATAAATCTATGATAAGACAAATTTTGAGATAATATTCTGGAAAGTTCGTGTCTCACACGAAGCAAAAAGATGATAGACAATATATAAAATATCACATATGTACAGAACAGTCTAATATATTTTTGGACGATTTCGTGGAAAAGCCTAGTTGGATATATAAATATATTATATACATGCATATACATAGTCACGCACGAGGCAATCAAGAGAGCCACTAATGTCACATCTCACTCGACCCACTACAAAAGCTATTTGGCACGAATATTGTTTTTTGTTTTTCATTAGATACCGTGATGAACCGATTTATATACATCTATTATAAATCGACACAGTCTATTTTTAATTGTATAATATATATTTTATTTTATACATTACATCGTTACATTATTTTGTACAACCTGTGATAATATACAATGGGTTCAAAACAATCATCCGAGTAGGTTCAAAGTAGACAGCGATATATATATTGCAAAGGAAAATAAATGGATAATAAACGATTACTAAAATGAGAATGTCAAAAGAATATTTTTAAAAGTTGTCAACGCACATTTTATGTAATTTTTAGGCTGTTATATATATATATATATATTGTGACCTTGGTCTAACTGATGTACATGAACTAATCAATTTAGATGGTTGATATGAGAAAAAAAAAACGAGGAAAACTGAAGTAATAAAGTGAACGATAATATCAGTAAATATTATTTTTTATTTAACGTAAAACATTTTCATCGCATAAATATTGGTTCATGTATATTTAAACATAGATTACGTATGTTTATACGTTTTCGAATTTTTGTTATAATAATTTTTGGCTGTCGAGTAAATATACAAAATGTGTTTTTACTATATGTATATGTATATATTTTGTTCATGCGGAGTCCTCACTCATGGAGATCATGAAAAAGGCCGCGACGATGCGATCGTGTGGTCACTTGCAATAAAGTTAGCTCGCGTGTAAACTGCGCGGACATACCGCATACTTTACGACGCGGCCATGCCGACTTTTATTATCTGACACTTTGGCGAACTCAACGTGAAAAGAAAGAGAAAGAAGAATGGGAGACGAGAGGAAGAAGAAATAAATAAATAATGGTAATAAAAATAAATAAGCGGAAGTGGCAACTGAAAAAGAGAAATAATAATATGATCAAGGTTTCCATGATACAAGAGAATATAGATTTTTCATCACATTATCTTTGTGAAATTTGTATCAAATATTCAATCCTTCTTCCTCGTGGCAAATGTGACAAAGCAAAGCTATGGCTGAGGTTATCATGGGAGAACTCAGAACAGTTCATGAACGCATCAGGCCATGCACCTTCATGTTACAAACGAAAAGTACATAAGCTCGATAATCCAAATTATCGATTACACGTTTTCCTCTCAAAAAGTTGCGGAAACACTTTATTATTAAAATTATCAATGGTTCAATTGAACATTATCAATAATCGATTGGACATGTGAAGAAATGTCCAAGACAAACGGTATGTGGTGTTAAAAAAAAAAAAAAATGTCATTTATTTGGAAAAGGTACTGAACTGAATGTGAGTATTCAAATATAAATGTAACAATTGTGAATGTTATGGAGAGTTAACTTTGGAGTGTAGTGGCTAGAGACTTCATGGGTAATGTAGGGATTCCAGCATATCCAGCATCAACACCTTCGTTATCCTTCAACTGAGAGTGTCGCCTTTGCGTCTCAGAGTGTTTCACCTGGCCAGTGGGTGTATGGCTATATAACGTGTATCATGAACTCTTTCTTTCTCCTGCCCTATTCGCGTGTGTTCTGTCAAAGCAGTAATAGTAGCAACCACATGAGCACCAATGGCAGCAGCAACTGCAACAGAAAAGAAACAGCAACATCAGCAGCAGCAGCAGCAGCGACAGGAGTAGGAAATAGCGGTCGTGCCAGGACGGAGACGAATGGACGCTGGTCAACGTGTTTGAATGCGTCCAAGTGGCGATCTGGGAGGAAATAAAAAATGTTTGAAGAGTGAGTGAGAGGGAGTTGGGCAAGGTGAGGGGGGAATGCGGTTAGTGCGTGTTGTGCTTGCATGTGCGACTGAGATGTTTTGAGCTTTCAAGGGTGAAGCGAGACGTTCGAGTGTTTCGTTATGAGCCGATTGGTCGCGCGCACGTCGTGTGCTTTCGTTGTGCGGAGGCAGTGGGGAGAAGAGTCATAGTCGCGCACAGCTGATGTGACCCCAAAGTGTATAGTGTATACTCGACAGTCACTTTGGATCGCAAGTCAGTAGCATATGAGCGCTCGTTTAGCGAGCATCGTTTGTCTCGCCAGCGGGAATAAAATGTCACCCCATCAACGAAGATTCGAATACAAGTCGAAATAAAAAACAGATAACTAATGAAGTATATAAATGAGAAGAGAAATATATTTGAATTGAGTTGTGGATAAAAATTGTTTTATCTTTATTTTCTTTTGAATCGAAGTTCATGTCGATTTGAACAAAAAAAATAACAAAAAAAACAAGTTTATTTCACAGTAAATTCAATGTTTTTCTCTATTAATTTTTTTGTGGTTCATTGAATTGATTTCGTGAGAAAATTTGATGACACATAATTGAAAACCTAGTTTTTCGTAACATAATAAACGCGAGTGCGAGAAAGAGAGACAAAATACAGAGTAGTTGACAGAAAATCAGGATTTTTCTGCTGTTCTCAATCCTTATGACTGATTTGTATCATTCGATGAGTTTTATTTGCCCATATTTACGTTTGATATTTGTTCAACACTCTCTGTGAAGTGCAATCGATGAAAAAAGAAAAAAAAAACAAAAAACCGAAGAACAAATAAATAAATAAACGTTTATCTTGGGTGAGGAATAAGGGGGAAGATTTGTTTTCGTCAATGTGTGATATCAACAAATGTAATTTAAGAGAAAAGAGGCCCTGTAACGTGAAGTAGGAGAGAATAATCGCGAATGAAATTTCAACTGTTGAATACACAAAGTATGTTATTTATTTACGCGCAAATTCGTTAGAGGAAATATATATATATATATATTAATAGGTATAAAACGTGAAAAAAATATAAGAACGATTAGTGTGAATAAATAAATAGACGAAGAAGTGTATCAATCCACACGGCTGCTCAACTGTACATTTTCACGAGGTAAAAAGAGGTTACTTTGCTTTGCTTCGCACTCCCCCGATAATACTCACCGTCGGCGGCGGTGGTGGTCGCGGTGGTGGCGGCTTCAGTGGCAGCACGAGAGAGAACCTACCAACATCACGAATATCGCCACAATCGTCAGTTTCGCGCGAGCTACGTACCAGTGTTGATCGATAGCGTGTGCACACGCTCGTGAAAATATAAATTTGGACGGCCGCGTGTGTGGCAGTTTCTATTGGCATCAAGCAACAGTAGAAGCATCAGCCTCAATAGCGATACAACCTTGAAGAGTAAACTCATCGTTATCATTATATACATCTAGATGTATATAGAAATTGTTTCGTTACATTTCGATACTGATAAAATTCATTGATCGGTGGAAATTGTGTGCGAAACACATGAGACGACGATACGACATTGGGAAATAAAAAATATTGTTATTACTGCTTTTATTATTTCAGTAGTTTCTTTCTCTTTACGTTGTAGTGAAATTGTGTGCAAAAATAAGTGTGAAGTGATTAACGAAAGTAATATTGAAAACACGGAGATTATAAACGGGGTGAATATGGTGCCGCAACAGCAGGACAGTCCCGCTAATTCGGGCAGCCCACTTTTTGGATCACTTATGATTGATAAGAATTCAGCGACGCCTTACTCGGATGCAACACAGGTAATTTGGTTTCTTTTTTTTAATTTTCTCATCGGCCGTTGAGTGGAAACATGTTCGCATTCATCTTGTTTTGTCGTTCGGGATTTGATATCGTCCCAACCGAATTCTTCGATAGGATATTTAGTAGTTCCATAGATAGAAAATTTTCCATCCATTTTGTTACTCGCAGAGATAATTAATTACCCCCTGTGTTTTCTAGTTCATTCGTTTTATTTGTGAAGGGATACGATTTCATCTTGAGTGTTGATGCAAATCGAAAATGAAAAAATAAAACAAATATTGATGTATAGTGTTTTATTTTTTTGTTTTTTTGTTTTTTTTTTCATACGTAAGTTGAGTTCCTGATGTGGATTAGAATAAGACGATTCCGAGAACGTCTGTGGCAATACAAAGTTGGCAGGAGAGATGAAGAAATCTATGAATTTTGTTGATTGAAATTTCAACGCGTGAGGACGAGTAGAGGAATGTTTCTTATGGGTGGTTCTAGTTTTTATGAAATTCGTGTTGAGTTAAAATAAGAATCACATGAATTTTTTCAACTTGATTGATATATCAATTTTTAAAATTCAGTGTCATTCCGTTGGTAGGGAGCAGAAAAAGTTTTCGGAGAGTTTTGTGCTATTCGGATGAATTTTACAAGGCTTATTCCTCGGTTTCCTGGCGAATTATTTGAATATTTTTTTTTCATCTAATAGAAAGCATATTTTTGGATATACAAACTCATCCCGTGTCAGAACTTTCGCGATTACATCTTGTTCAGATTCATAAGTCTTCGTATCGACACCACCCAAGCTACAGTGACAACCGGAATTACATTATTCGTCACGATATCCTTTTTTCACTTCAAATAAGTATTATCAATTAGTTGGTATTCCTATGTTTGAGAAATGTTTGTAAGATGAAAACTGCTCATGACAACATACATTCGAAAGGAAATATATATCAATAAACAGCGAGTGTGATATTAAACTTGAAAAAAAAAAAGAAAAAAAAAATTGATCATATACGAATCGTCGTGGAAATAGCGTGGTTGCAATGAAACGATACACAAATGTTAATGTATATCTTCTATTCGATACGGAAATATAGGAGAAGGCAGAGAGTGAATGCCGTGAGTTGGTGATCTGTGGAATATCACTGAATTTACAGCAAACTGGTTGTTCATATCTCTAGCGGCGTCGCGACGCTTCGTTAATCTCCCCCTTTGTGACAAAATAGATAGTATAGAGAGAGCAGTAGAGGAACGTACGCGGGCACGCGTACATTAAAAACCGATAAAAGAAAGGAAGATGCCGTTATTACTGTGAATTTTTGACAGTGTATGTCAGTTTGGTCTTTGGAAGACCGTCTTTATTTTATTAAATTAAATATATATATATTTGTGTACGAATTCTGAAAGTCGTAGAGGACGGAAAACCGAGATGAGAAATGAGAGAACGAGTACTAAGAGGAAATGCGAAATAGTTCTTTAGACGTCGATGAAAGTATATAATCGCGATAAGAGATGACGAGTTTTGTGTTTTTATGTTTTCATACTCCCACAGTTATTTTCTTGGCTTGCAATTGTGGTGACGGTGAATGAATAACATCTCGTAATTTATTCTTTTATAGTTATTCAGACAGACAAGTGCTACCAAATATTAGTTGAGTGAGTGAAGAAATGATCATCCCAAGTCCGTTCATACTCTCGGCATTAAATTTTGTGAAATATATACATTGGCTTCCCACTAGTAATTCCTGAATGAAGACGTAGATAATTATAATTTATCAACATGCATACGATAATAATGAAAAGATATCGATAACTCTGAATTCTAAACGTAATGAGATACTTCAATATTCAAATTGCAAATAGACTGAGCAGTGGCATGATTATAGAGGAATAAATATAGGGAAATATTGGATACCAATATATTCAATCCGAAAATATCTGTAGTGAATCGGATCATCGAGTGATGACAAAAAATTACAGGATTGTGTTGATCTGATATTCTCACTAAAATGTTCTTCATCTCGAAAAAATGTCAATTAGAATCAAAGGCCTCTTCATTATTCTTCACATTCTTTCACACATATTATATCATTCATTTCCATAGTAGGTCGTACTCTGGGACGTAAAATTTCAAATAGAAAGAGAAAAACTTGTGAGAGTTGAAAGAAAAAAAAAACATATACACAAAAATGTTTCTTCCTTTTTCACCTTTTGTCCATTTTGTTTTGTCTCCATTTCATGAGATCATATTGTTGATTTCGAAGTAATAGAAGCAGCAGCGACATAAGATTGTGTAGTGAGGAAGAAAAGAAGATGAAACAAGGAGAAGGAAGAAAAAAAGTTGTGAGAAAAAGACGGGGGGAAAAAAAAAACACCAAAACAAAATCAAAACAAAACCTAGAGCTCACACGACATTCGTTGACAGGCAGTTAGCCCTGAAGCCTCGCGGCATATTTCGATGCTTATCGACTCTTCTGAATATAACGAAAGATACACTCGGCGCAACTGTGTTTTTATTTTTGTTATTTTATGTAGTTAAATATATATATATATTTTCCATAGCTTCGCTTACTGGCGGTTTTTCGTTTTCGTCCGTGTGCGTTACACATAATTCATGTCTCTGGTATGTTTATATATGTTTGTTCTGAACTACGCAAAAAAGCATGAGCTCAATCGCTGAATGTGGAGAGGTCACGTCACGTATACGCACGAACCCGAAAGGAAAAAAAAACCGAGCTAAGAGTGGCGTGGTTGTGAATACAACGTTGGGCAGAGGCATGGAACAAAAATTGTGAATTTTATTTATTTTATTTCACAAGGATATGAAAAAATTGGTGCTGCCAATCCGTTTTCAGTGGAGATAAAAATGGTTTTTTAGCTATTCTAATTTTCCACTCCGGGAAATAATCCAGTTTTCATAACTCAAATGTTTGAACAATTTCAGCACTATTTTCGATTCAAAATTTTTTGGTTGTACTATTATTTGTTTTTTTTTTCTTGAGCGTAACTTCATTGACTGTTGTTCGACTTATTCTGAGACTTTTTGATTTTTTCATATCCTAATTTCATAGTTTGTAATTATTTGCGAACTAACAGTGTATTGCGTACAAATACACGCATATCTATATGTATATCTGACATCAAGGCACGAATTCTGAGTAACGAATTGGATGAACGGGAATTGATCGCGAAGCATCTGAATTTCAACATATTTGGCATGGCAGTTATTACTCACGACCCAAGATTTCTTCTCCTTGGTCAACGGTGTTTTTCTGCCCGATTCAAAGTCACTAAAAAAATTGAAAAAGTACATGTATATGTTCATATCTATACATATTAGAATAGATAGCAAACAAAAAATGGAATCAAATGAAAGACGAGTCAGAGTGAGGGAAAAAATATTTTAGAGAAAGTGAGAAATAGACAGAATGAAGGAGAGAAATAGAGGAGAGCGTGCCAGACGGACCAGCCAATTATCCTTCTGGATTTTAATGGTTGTGCCTCTAATTCTAGTCTTCGACGAAGTCGTCTTTGCCCATGGTCACAAGTAGTCTCTCTCTTTCCCTATCTCGCGGTCATGTATTTTTTTTTATCGCTCAAGGGAAACCGTGAGCCGTCTCTCTACTTACACCTCATCCATTTCTTTTTCTCTTATTCTTTATTTTTATTATTATGAATTTTGTTTCTCTTTTATTTCATACTTTTTTTTTTACCTTCATTTCGCCTTTACGCATTCACTCACTCAACGCTCTCCACCCATACATCTTCAACTATTCATGTGTAGTCCCTCGCGGCTGATCGAATCAACTTTTCCATTCCTTCTTTCATCTTCTTCATCACCATCGCCACCACCACCACAATCATCATCATCATCATCATCATCATCATCATCATTTTCATCATCATCATCATCATCTTCATCACCCACAATTTTTATCCCATTACTTTTCTTTCTATTACTGTCGTTATTTTTTCTTCACTTTTTCATTTCCTGAAATGTATGCCGGAAATTAAAAAACATGGTATGGATCATTCGATTTTCTTATTCACCAATCTTAGATTTATTTAGATTTTCTATTTCATTATATTAAGTTGTCTTTTTTTTCTACTACCAATTCCATTTCATATTTGTCGGGCCTATACATGAGACTTGTGTCCGTTGCGAAGTTTTCTTGATTGATTTTCATGTTATCTGCTGAACTTAACATGGAAAATGATTGTTGGATGAAAACTCATGTTTCACCAATTTTTCAGCTTATCTGAATTTGTATTCGTTATAATTGAAATCGTATGGTAATGGCACCAACCGAAATAGGCAATTAATAGGTGCAACAATAATTCTATACCAATCAATCCAAGATAATTTCTGTTGATATCATTATCAGCGTTTCTTGTCTTCCCTTTTTTTTTTCTGTTTTAATTTTCAAATATCTATTTGAATTATTTGGCGATCGAGCTCAATGCAGCAGGGAATATATGGTCAAAAATCATAGATGAAGTTTTCTTGTTAAATTTATTCCCTATCAAGAAACGTTAAGTAACAATTCGTAATTGTGCCATTAAATTATTACGGAATATAGGAATTTGTCATGCATTATTCCAATGGGATAACTGACAAAGTCCCATTGTGCATATCAGAAAACTATCAGCCGCCATGTAAACTAACATATATTCATCTGAACTTTAGAAAATACAAATATCTGGATTTTTTTTCTTTTTCGTCTTCGCGATAGTTCTAATGAATAATTTATATCGTTCGTCCCGTAGCCAACACCTTGTGTTGTTGCTTCGTGGGTCAGGAGCTCGTGAATGGCCGCTGAATGGTTGATTGCTGTAATTAGTACCCTTGAAAAAGTTCACGGACCTTATATTTATCTCTCTCTTCGTCGTTTGTTCGCTTCTATTTCATTTTATTCCATCGCCAACTCAATTTGACTGTTTCACTCTATTACTGTGGTCATTGCTCGGATCTAACGTTAGGTCCACAGCAATTACCAGATGTCAAATGTTTGGAAATTAAATCCACTCGTAGTCTCCATCGTTGTTGCTTAAAAAAAGAGTTGTGTAGCGTGACGTTGGCGCTTTTTAAAATACGAATACGTGTCGTGTGGAAGATGGCAACAATTTGCCAACAATCAATTATATGTCACGGAAGAATTTGTTGTCTGAGAGCATGAAACAGTAAATCGAGAGAATGTAAAAGAGGATAATAAAGTTGAAATGCATTGAGTATTTGTTCAGTGGATTCCAATTTTTATTCTTATTTTTCCGTCTATGCATAAGTGCACTGTCACAATTGAGATGAACTTCTCATCTTTATATTAATTTCTTGTCATTTTATATCAGTTGGAATTAATCTTTGCACGATTATTACGTGATGATTATCCTATTAATAACGGGATTAATCAAACATTGAATTAAAACTTGAGATATTTATCTTCATAGAGGAAAGCAAAAATGAATGTCAATCGAATTATTTGTGGTATTCAAAATTATTGTGTATGCCAATTTCATATATTATTCATTCATTCTTCTATTTATTTTTTACTTCTTCTGTTTCCGCTGTACAATCTCATTAGGCAATTTGAGTATAGTGACCTACTCTGAACTTTTTTTATTTTCGACTTATTCTTCTCTTACATTATTTATTCCCTCTCACTCGGTGTTGAAGATGGATATATCTTTTTACCTTGTCTCTTAAATTATTTCCAGAGTGATTCTAATTTATAAGTATACCAATCCCATCAAATTGCCTCGATTATCTGTAACCTTGATGTGATTTTCACTCACACACACTCGCGCACCGACCTTCTCTATAGTAGTTAGCATTGACGTAATTTCAAATAAAAATCTTGTTTATTTTTCTACTTATTCTATGGGAAACGATATTTTTTCATAGCAATTATTGGATGAAAAATGAATTGAGTTGTCTCAGTGGCATGAATTTCCAACTTTACGATATTTCATGTTTATATTTTTCAATATATTTGATTACCTGGTTCAATTGTTTATTCATAAATTGAATCGGTTGTACTAATTTCCGGTTTTTGGTACGCAGTTATTGGGACAAAATAATTCTCAACAATCACACCGGTGTTAAGTAGTAGAAAGATTGGACAATGTGCAATAATAGCGTTAACAATTAGATTCGCAAAGTGTTGTGGCGCAACAAAGTGTGACGCCTACCTCAGTTTCGTCATGTACATACATACAAACACATATGCGTATATATTTGAATGTATATTCTGTGGTCATCGTGACCCGGGTGGCTATAAAAGTGGACGGGATTTACGAATCATTAACCAAACGTGACACCGCGCAAGTTAATTTCGTCGGAAGGCATAAAAATTGCATACACATAATTTGGAATGCATTGTGAGAGTTTTTCATAGTGTTTTCAAATAATGTTTCAATGGAAAAATGAAATGAGTCATTAAATATTATCATCTATACAGTAATAGCCGAAATATCTTGGATATGTCAAGTCACATTTGATTACCGATGAATACGTCATATGACCCACAGAACTAAATATAGACTATTAAGGTTTGAGTTTTTTGAAATAGTACGAGTTTTGAAGTATTTATTAGGTAAAACACAATTTTTCGAGATCATTAAATATTTATAGGAAAAAGATATTATCAATCGGCTTGCCTACTTATTCTTCACTTCATAATCAATGAATCAGAAGTTGATTTTTTTTATTAGCATTATTATTATTATTATTTTTTCGACAACATTACACTTCTGTGACGCATCAAAATCTCATTATATGATATGAATATTCAGCGGTTTCCATTTGGGTCTTCATCGTATCATCATTATCTCAATACAATGAATAACCGAATAAGTTTATTGCTATACAATATGAATAAAAAAGAAAGTGTGGTTTAGTGGACCCGTTTTGATATCAATTTTAATGTCTTCACGGATCTCTATAATTTAATAATGTTTATCAGAGGTTTCAATCATGAGTATGAAAGTATAGACGAGATTTCGGTGTGAAAAAATATACAGCAGGCACACTTCAAAGGTTGCAACACATGGAAAATGACTGGTAATTGTTGCGGCACAATACACACATATATATTTATATTCATATTTATATTTATATGTGTTGTGCTGCAACAATTTCAACTGTATAAAAGAATACAATGCTGCAATTGCCATAAACCCGCGACGCGTGTTGAACGCGCAGTCCGTGTAATAGAGCGCTCTGATGTTATTGTTGTTATATATACTCTTGAACATGCAAGTATAGACAATCACCTTTACGATTTTCCTTCATATTTTTCTGCCTTCTTTCTCGCGTATTCATTTCTGCCTCACAATCGTCGTTGATGGTTTAGTTTGATCAACCGTTTTTCAAAACTTTCATGATTGAATAATATATATATATAATATATTGAAAAATAGTGCAACATAAAAAAGAAATGTTGAATAAACTTTTTCCACTTCATTCATTTTGGATTTTTTGTTTGTGTTCTTCGTAAAGTGCAGTGCCCTCGAATACCCCCGATACGACAATGTCATTGAGATAAGATTTATGGATAAAATATATGTGTAATGCATGTGACTGAACATGCACTCGAGTTTAAGCGTCTTTTTTTTCTTCATTTTTATTTTTCTTTCATGTTTTTTAAACGGTCGTGAAGCGACTCGACTTTGGGACTGTTGTTTGTTATCGGTCATGGTACTATCGACAGTGCTGTAAATATTTTTGTTCAGATATAAATGCACATATTTATTAATATTGTATGTAGATTTATTTGTATCCGCAGTGATGGATGTATATAAATTTTGGTTGTATCATGCAAGGGCATGTCGGGACTATGACTCTTAAGCAGCCACTACTCGAAACGACTGTTTGTCGTCGAAAAATAACTTGGACGATAGATAAGCCGCCTACCGGTCCTTCGCGTGCACTATATCTTTTTTTTATTCTCTTGTTTATCATCTAACTGTCTCACTCTGTTCCCTATCACTGTTTTCAGTCTAATTCACTTCATCAGTGGATAAAAAATACCAAATAAGAAAACAGGAGCGCCATACAAATCCTCTATATAATCTCGTCTTCGATTATTTTTTTCTTCTCGTTTGTGCACGCCCTCCACACAATTTATACGATAATTATTTCTATTCTCTCTCTTTTTCATTTTATTTTTACGGCTGTGCTACTCTTTCGCCTACGAAATAATTTATTCGTCCTTGTTGGGTCTGTTCTATCGTACGGTGCCGTTATTTTGTGGTGGGTGTATTCAAAGTAATTCTACTTAAATTAGCGGTACAAATATTTTATTGATGATTATTGATAAGTCATATAAGCATGGTTTCTTGCAATTATTCTATCAACTATATTATTACCTTTACTTACGACAGTATGTAATAGAAATGAAAGAATCATTTCAACTATTTATTCTTATCGTTGCAAAAACTATTGATTTTATTTAATTAACATTAATTGAATGAAATTATTCAGAATCTAAATAAATCCAGACAGAAGAGCTGCGCCATTTTTTTTTGTACTTAGTTCTTTCACCATGTACGAACGAATATCATGTAGGATGAATTTATTGAGTACCTGCAAAACTGTATGTAAGTGTATACGTATGACAGACTCTCGGTATGGGCACACGTGTGTTTCATACATATACAGAAGCGTTTATCTATCCATTTTTTAACGGAATACTATATATATATATATATATGTATGGATCTATGGCATTTGCAATGTATGCCAACTTATATGCTTTTGTATGCTTTTGTATGCCATAACAGCCATTTCTATCTTACTATGAAGGTGATTGTTGTATCTAGACTAATTTTGAATGTGTCCAGGCAGGTTAATTCAATTTTTCTAAAATCGTATGTGTGTAATGTTTTTGTATGAGTCTAAATACATCATATATATGATAATTGTAAAACGATGGATTGGGCGTATGGTATTACACGAATGCATGTTATCGCTTTCAGGCGAGTGAAACTACACGAGCATGCGCGCGCCATTTCACTGTCACTTTTGTAATACCATTGGCCGTTGCAAATGCGTTAAAGCATGATTCTTATCCACGGATATATACATATACATACTTTCATAATCACGTTCTAGAGATGATCGTTGAATGCTCCCACCCACACGCATTTGAATGCTGCAATAATGAATTGAACATATATATACAATCATAATGAATAATTTAATTTTTATTTGATATGAGAGTCGAAAAATTGGGAGAATAATGACAAGTTGAAGAATAATGAGTATAATATTGATAAATTATCTCATTTTCCTCTTGTGGTATCGATTTAAAGCATATATATATATATATATATATATGTTCATTCCCGGTTCATATTTTTATTTATGTATGAATGCTTATAACAATTTCTATAATCTTCGACGATAGAAAAACAAGCGATGTTGTTTATGAATTGAATTATTCAAGGGATTTCTAACCCATATACATACATATATATATATCGAAATGTGTTAGTCCCTAGATACTTTCTTTGCATTATAACTGCCACAATTATTCTATTGTTGTAGTATTATGGAAACACGAAGGAAAAATAATGTTTTCTGTAATTTTGTAGGGATTGTTTGGTAGCATGAGAATAATACTGTTTCCTGTGGCAATTGAGTTTGGTTTATTATTAATTCATTTATTCTACTTGATAATTATTCATTTTGATTTGATTATCAAAGCTTCATAATGTCCTACATTATTGTCATTATCGCAACAGTGGCACTCACTCGGTCAGGATGTCGCTCAAGCCAGTTGACTGCAACTATTTTACTTTTCATTGCTATAATATTGGAATTGCTGTGGGATGGAATTATATCTTTGAATGTGAGGAAGAGTGAGAGAAGAAAATGGAGGGGGAGGGGGAGGGGGTGTATACGAAGAAACGTTTATTCGGGAATATGAATAAAGTAAAATGAAAGAAATATGGGATAGGCACATAATCATCACTATTGTACTATCATTATTGCCATGATTTATTATCACTGTTAATATTGGTATTATTGTATCATGACTATTATTATTGCTGTTATTGTACTTGAGACATCGACTGATCGATGGTCAAATTGCGCGATTTAACGGGACTAATTGAATGGAACGAAAACATTTCTCAGACCCGATTCTCATTTGATTCTTTGATAATTCTTCAGTTGTATACAATCTAGTCAGTAAACCACCATCGTTTGTGAGTAATGAGAAATATGATTGGTATGGAGAAAAGATATTGGATGCAACAATCGTCTCCTCTTTTTCATTTTTCCCCCATCATAAAACACTTTGTATATGTATACGAATATGCAATAGATTACGTATGAAGTTGGCAAGCGATTCGTAGTACAGTCAATGCTTCGAACGATCGACTCCCGTTACATAATAAATTTTCGTGTATATATTTGTGTGAAACTATGGGTGTAAATAGAAATATAGGTAGATATATACAAACGTTTTTGTATATATTTCCGATCGGTTCATCGCTGTTCAAGAATTTATTTCCTTGATGATTCATCGTCGATCTTGCTTCAATAAATCAATGTTGCGCGATTTTTTCCTCCTCCATACTTTTTCCTTCCTTTAATTAAAATAAAATATGGAATTTTTTATTTTTTCGCATTCTGCAATTCTCGTTTTACTTTGCTACATAATACCATATAAATTTATTTGTGGTAATTAAAAAATGAAATAACATATTTATGTACGGGTTGAATTTATATGATGTGTGCACATGTGTCTGTGGGTGTTTGCAGAAAGTACACGATAAAGTTTGTGGAAATTTGTATTTGGATTCTACGTGAATTTGTACGAGTAAATCAATTCGTAATGATATATTTGCTTAGTCACAAAAAACTTGAGAAATATAATATTTTTTTCTTCATCACAATTTACCTTTAATCGCAGTAAATTTCGATTAAGAATATAGCTGATGAGATATTTGCTTTTCACTTAACTATATTAGATATTCATTTATTTTATTATTTATTCTTTATCGTAATAATTTATGCATACATATAAATGCATATATATTTCACTGTACTGCCACCGTACTTGGTAATATCACATCTCAACTTTAGTACAATTACTACAACAGTATTTTCAATGTTGTTGTGTGTGGTGGGCTCTAAGAGCCATGCGGTTTTTGATATTTTGTAACCGAGGATGCGGATGTGACGCGAAACGCATGCACACGCGATTCACCATTGGCTTTATGGGCTGCTGCCATGCATTGTTTTACATATCATTCGGCTTGCATCGAATTTTTTCGTGTTTTATTTTATTCTCTACTATTTTTACTATATTTGTTAGTGATTACCGTCAGTGGTCAACACTTGTGTACAATACAAATACACATATAAATGCGTACAAAGATATTTTATATATTTGTGTATGTATTTACGATTGTGAATAATAAAGTTAAATATGTCTGCAGTTACATATACACACACGTGAAATATGTATGCGACTCTCTCAACATTGATATTCCTACTGTTAATATAATCACACGTACTCATGTTCACACACTCATTCATCAGTATTGAATATTAACAAGTCAACGTGTAATAATTAACGTTTGCATCGGTGGTGAAATTAATATAATCTCATGAAGATGAATAAAGATGAATCAATTCGACCCTACTTTTATTTGTTTCTTTGTTATTTTGTCAGAAAATTCTTATTTGTCGCGTGCTATCAGAAGAAAAGTTAATATTGGAATAATACCCAGCATTTGACAATATTTCATCCAATTCATGTCAGATAAATAATATTTTTATGACCAGGTATGGGTATCGAATTGTAACGCAGAGGAAAAAGAGTGCAAAAGAAAAAAATTGAATAATGAAGATAGTATGAGAGAGGAAGAGTGTGAAATGATACTGTAATAGAAAAATAAGAAACGAGATAACTGAAAAGTAAGTTTTGACACGCGTTATATATATCAGGAATGCGTTAGAGTGAGATGTATGTGCGCCCACATGAACAACATGAGAGAAGAGAACTCAACGTCCTCGGACACACATTCAGAACATTGCGCGTGTGTATATTCACGCGTGCGCCTTGGACACTGCGCGTGACACGATGCAATATACGATATTTAGTAGCCCTTCAGAACGATAACTTTTCCCCTTTAGGCACACATGATCACCGACATATATATGTATGTTTGCATTTAATAGAATAAAATGAAGTTTATTCCCTCCAAGTCATTTTACATGCCAGTGGCGGTCGTGTATGCGTGATATCCACGCGCCTATACCTCCATCAGTTTGGCACATTTTGCTTGTTCACTTCCTCGATTCTCTCACCTTTGATGTTATTATATATATTCATTCATTTTTGTACTGCATGATATATCTTCGATAGTATTTGCGAGTAGCCTATAAAGTTTCTTCATTTTCATAGCAATTCCATATATTTGAGTGTACGACGTACTTATCGCCAACGCACAGTGTCTTCCATCACGGTTTCAATCTGTACAAATAAAATGTGTCGCAGTTGTAATTTAAAAAATAATATTTCTCTGAATGATATTTCAAACATAGCGCCTGTCCCATCCTATGCGTACTTGTGATGGTATATATATGTATACAAGTTAATACTTGGAATACTATATGTCAAATGCAAGTCACTGTCCCCGCATTTGAAAGTCAATAGTTATCTTACGAAATAATCGTCATTGAGCCCCGGTCATATTTTCTTTCAGTGCATTCGTATGCAAATTTCATCAACGAATTTTTTCTGCCCGCACTCTTCATTTATTTATTTATTTATTTATTTATTTTCATTTATTTTTCTCATTCGACGATTTGAATTTTGATACGTGTTGAGTTTTTAATCGATATATTTTCATCACTTTGCATTGATTCTGAAAAATTGACGAATTGGTGTATTTGAAACGTTGTGGAATTGATTTCACAATTGGCGTATGTTTATTTATTGGAAAATGATCAGAAATAAAACGACGATGACGACGGCAACGACGCGAGAATTAGAAAACGAGTTTGCTCGCAAGAGTGATTTTCCCACGATCTACGGCATTAGTGTGGCGCAGGCGTATATGCATACGTATCAGATGTGATCTAAGTGCAGAGAATTTTTGCATCGATCGAGATAATCTATGGCCGCTACAGCACGACCAACGTTAGTTGCGAAGCTTTTCCTCCTGTCCCTCTCTTTTTGCACTCCCTTCCTGCTTCGTTATATCTGTCTCATGAACGCACACTCTCATACAGACCTTTTTCTTCTACACTCCATATTATAAATATTTTTTATTCATCAATCTTTCTCTTTTTTTTTTCATCACAAATACGCCACTTGTAATTGTAATAATGGCAGGGAAATGAATATTTCATATTGTGTTATGTATTTATAATAATGATGATTTATATTGTTTGAAAATATATTTTTATATGAATGAATATGAATGCACACAATTAAAAATATTGTTGAATAGAGATTATTTCAAGATAGGTCAAAAAATGTTTGAGCAAAAGTATATTCACTAGGATTATTATCATTAACCTTAGTATTATTTATATCTGAATCGGATATGTCAAGGAGCGAGAATAAACGTGCCCCCTTCGGGGTACTCATGAAGGGGGAACATAATGTCGGTCGCCATCTCCTCATATACATGTATATATATATATATATATATATATATATATATATTTTGATTCTGTTTCTTTTTCAATCACAATGTGTATTCATCTATTGCTCCTTTTCACGTCTCATGCAAAGAGAAATGTTAGCACGTACAGATATAGAATAAACTATTCATAGTGTATCGTCTCTGAATGCTCGCCGCGCCTACTCTCCTCTCTCTCCCTTTCCTTCTCAATCGCTTGTTTTTTCTCCCTCTCTCGTCTTTCCTTCTCTTCAACCTACATCGATGTATGATCTCCCGTACGTCGACCGTGCGCGCTTGCGCACATCTGAAAGTATAATGTCCCGTTTGTTTATCACGAATTAGCATATGCCGGTGTCTAATAAGTAACGCAAATCGCTCGCGTATAGATCAGGCAATTGCATTGCCCTTGTCCGCGCCTGTTTTGATAATTGCATAATCGCGTCAGCATTTTATTATTATTATTTTGTTGTTATAACTATTGTTATTGCTGCATAAATTCCATGAATATTTATATTTCATTTTGCGTTGTGGGTATAATACTAAACAATTTAGCGTATTTCACTTGTTCATTTTTATTCTGCACTTACCTGTTGTTAATACTGAGAGGAAGATTAATTCTGTATTTTATCCTGAGGTAAAGCGTTCATTTTTTGTTGTGATTTTTGATAATTCGTCGAAGAGTGATAACGGAAATGAAAGAAAAATGTCATGTCCCTCTTGAATTTAAAATTAATTCTAACAATTTTTTTTCGAGTATAATCAATATTTAAGTATGGTTGTAGGATATGTCAATACATCGAGTGGTGGGTTGGGTAATTTCCAAAATCAAAAAGAATGGAAATTATTATTGAAACATAATCATTGGGATTATATTTTATTTTGACTTGCGTTGGTTATTTTTTTATTGTTCCACTTCTTCCGGCATTGATTGAAATAAAACTTTTGGTAAATTATTATTATTCTTCATATATATATATGTGTGTGTATGTGTGTGTATGTATACATCGTTATCGAATGTAATAAATTATGTTGAATGTAATCCGACGCTCGGGCGACCGTTCTCCAATTCCAAAGTATTAAACGTAGCGCGCGCGATGTCTTTTACAATAGTGCACTCAAACGACGAAATGTGGAGATGGTTCATGACGATGAGAGAGCAATGGTTGAACTTATATATATACATATATATATATATATGTATGGGTATGGGTATGGGAAGAGAGTGGAGTTGTTGTTGTTGTTGGTTGTAGCGCACGGTTCTCCTTTCCACGGTCGCATTTGAATTGACTTACATATGGATACATGGTGAATATAATGCGCCTATACATGCGCTCGTGCGGCTAATGGCAGTCATGAAATCTCCATATGTCGAATGATTTTCTTCACTCGAGGGCAGAAATAAACCAGAGTTGAAGCAGCATTTGATTCCTTCCAAGAATATCGCGGGATATTTTGAGGAGAAGAAGAAGAAAGCGAATAATGGGAAAATAAAAAAATAAATAGAAATAAAAAGGGGGAATGAAGAAATCGAAGTAAACGAATGACAATGAGAGAAAAGTACTGGATGTTTTCGCCTTGGTCACGCTCAGTACAATACGGTATATATGTATAAAGTTGCATATGCTCACTCGTTTGTGCGCGCGATCCACCATGTACATGGTAGCAAGTATGAAACTGCTCGGATGAAAGTCAACTCGCATCGTAGTCGGTCAAGGAAAGACGGGACGCGCGGGAATAGTAAGTGCGCGCATAATATCCGACCCGCCCACCATTGATACCACTTGAGAAATATAAGTGAATAATAAAAAAGAAAAGTGGAAGAAAATTAGACAAATGAAAAATATGAGAAAAATAACAGATGAGAAAATGATAATAATTTGCTGGATGCGAAAGAGCAAAAGAGGGGATATATATGTTTGTACTTTTATATAACTGTTGAGGGTGTATTTGTCGAGGAAAAATGTCGTTGAATATCTTTGATGAGATTTATTCTGCTTCGATCTTCAGAGAATTGATATTTTTCTTGAATTCTTCTCTACAATTCGTAGACAATTAATGTTGGTATGGACAATCTAATTTATCATTAGTTGATTAGATGCAAGAATATTTCGTATCGGGTTGTGTTGTTTACTGCCGATTGATATGCGTGTGAGTATGTAAATGTGGTATAATGCGATTAATTATTTGACGCTTGAGATAATGTGAAATAAACAAATGAATATGGAAATCAATTATTATGCTGAATTTTTATGTTTCGATGGACGAGGCGAGAGAAAAAAAATGATTGGATGAAAATATTTGAGATTATTATGAGAATTTAATTCAATAAAAAAATTGATCATCAACGATGAAAATGATCCACAATCAGTTAATTACTGTTATCTAATTACGAATCGGAATCTTACTGGTTTTAATTATCTATTGATTGTATCAATTTATCGAAATATATTCATTATTTATTTTATGTATTTGAATTGCGCATAAATATATAAACATATATTTTATAGAAAGGGATTCAAGGCGAAATACGATATATTTATGAACATGACTCAAGGTCACCCCACATCAATGTAATAAGACTCTCGTTTATTCCATCAGCGGTTTACCGCCAGATTTCTCCGGAACTATTAAAACTAATCAAAATATTCGATCTCTTTATCTTTCATACATTCTGGGAACGCTCGTGTCACTTCACTCGAATTTACGATGATTTCTTTCTTCATTTTATTTATTATATATATACAAAGATACATATATATAAATATATATACATACATATATGTTATTCTAATTACTCAGTTCGTTACACATATTTTATGAACATAAATGGTAGTTTGACAACAGAAACGGAAATAATACCAATCGATTCAACTGAGTGAAATAGTCATAAATTTATGTTTCCCTTCCTTTTTTTGCCCCCCGCCCCTCAATGTCCGCATTTGTATAATTTTTTAAGATTGTGAAAGATATAACTAATGCTCTGATCGCGCATGATGATACATGGTTTCACAATTTTTATGTGTCTACATTGATCAAACCCATGTGTTTATAAATAAAACGCAATGATAAGCTACTAATTCTAATCTATCTCGTTTGTATTTTTTTAATTCTTCGTTTCCTCTACCGACAACGTGCTCATATTCATAATTAATTCAACATTTTTCTCTCTTCTCTGTGCGTTTGAAGTATTTGAAACAGTACTTCATAATTTCTTTCACTCCGTTATTGATTCCATTCTTTTGAGGAATATATATTCACTGTCATGGGTGCGTCAACAGTGTTAAAATATTTTTCCATTTTCTTTCTTTTTATGTCCGGTTGATGCGGACGATGTCGAGTAAATTTATGGTGGAACACATCTTGAAAATGTACCCAGCGTTTTTATTTTCATTTATTATTAGTTACAATTTCATTGTCAATGTACTTTTTTACTATCACGATTACATTGAACAGATATGTAATTCTTTTTCCCCAACCACACACTTTTACATCAGATGCGTTTAGATAGTGTTACGTTATGGCCGCACGAGCAATAAGTGTGTGAATCCAACGGACGGTGTTTTCTTCCTCCACTTTAAAACATATTTGTCTGCATGTGTATGAACCCATGGTGCATTTACAATTCAAGGTCGAGTACACCAGGGGCAACCAGTCCCACATTGCTGATGCGGGTCTGCAAATTTTCTTGTTCAGCCATTTTATTCACTGACTCAGACCACCAACGTTCACTTTGCGTTATTTCACTTGACATCATGTTTTTTTCTTGTCTTAATAACGTTGTTGATGGGTATAATTTTTTTTCCCCGCAATTCTCTTTTTTTTGTTTTTGTTTCTTTTTTTTTTCTTTTTCTTCACGAACCAATAAATCATTTGAATGTTTAAGAGAGTTACGACTTCCGGAGAGGGCTGTGTGTGTCGCCTTCGCAATTTCCCCAGTAATCGCGACTGCTCGTTTAAACATTTCCGGCGTTGCTTATATACATACATGCATAGTTCAGAGCTCTTTCATTTACTTTGTACTACAACAAATAAATATATATTGTGTGTGTGTGTGTGTGTGTGTGTGTGTGTGTGTGTGGGTGGGTGTGCATAGCACTTTTTTTTCTGCGTCAGTTCTGGTGCAGGTTTTTCTCATATTTTTTTTCTACGTTTTTGAAAAAAGATAATCCTAATAAGGGGGGAAGAGAAAAGCGAGAAATGGTGAGAATTATACGAGTGTTAATGGAGTTTGGTGATAAATGATTTAAAATAAAATTTCATTTTAATTCAACGATGAATATCATTGATATCAATCAATGTTTTCTACATCTGCCTACCCAAAATCATTGAGCAATATCTTGTAATTTGGGGAAAAAATTAATGATGTGTCGCTAGAACATGAGAAATTAATGGATTGGTGTACATTTGCTCTCTATTGCTATTTTCCAAATGTGATGCATCCAATAGATTAGTAAGAATTAATTAAGTACGAAGAAACATTGAAAAAAAAGAATGGAAAAAACATTATAATTCAATTCCTTTCCCATACTTTTTTTCACATTTACGGAATAAAATGACAATTCCGTGTTCGCCACGGACGTACATCGCCCGACTAGGAAGCGACAAAGAAATTCCACGAGTGGCGCGCTTGGTTGCGCAAACGCCTTGATCCTTGTTGGCGCGCGATCCAACGAGCTTATATACTCCATCACACTTACACGAACACTCATATACATATATCCATATACAATCGTGTCTTTCCGGCTGCCATTTCCCACCCATTTGAAAACAACAATTCCAAGATCAAACATTAAATTGTTGACAAGACCAATTTTGGCGTTCAGGATTGCAGTGCGTAATTTTTTTATCTTTTCTCTGCATGCTTTTATATCTATTTTTTCTTGTTCTCAGACCTCATCGATTTTCCTTGTTATAAAATTCCAGACCAGCCACATGAATAAGTGGAAAATGATCAAGCGAATACGACTACAATTATAACATTAATTTAAACGATATATATGACTATATATTTTTTTTTGCATATCCATAAATTAACGCTTGCGCTCGTTCGCCCATTGCCCGATTAGGAATCGTGTAATTTCTTCATTCTGGGATAGTATGCTCTTCGCATGCGAATGTAAGAGTGAATAAGGTTGAGGAGAGGAAAAATAAGAATAAGTAAGAGGCGAAGTAAAATAAAAGAGTAAAAATCCATATATATATATATATATATATATAAAAGGAATACTTATACACAGACGGAGAGACACGATATGCAACCAAGTGTTATTATATATTATTCACTATTAGCCTGCAGCTGACGGAAGTGAGGAGAGACTTAAGGTCGCGTCGAGAGGCAGACCTGCATCTCAACTCGGTATCGTGGCCTTCGGGTATAAGACTTTTGTGCGGGCGCGAGCGTGTTACGACGGACTCTCTGTTGGCTGTTGCCCGACCGGCCGTTTCCCGATGGGGCTACTAAAGGAGCAATTGTGCGTTTATATACGTATGTGCGTGACAACAATATATCTCTTTCTCGCTCTCTGTCTTTATGTATGTGTACTGATGTTTATAATACACAGGGAAAATGCGCACATGGCTATTGGTACTTAATACGGGATTGAAAGTCTCGAGGTGAATTCCATTTATAATTTTCAAGTTCACCTGATTTATTATTCGTTATTTCTCAATCACTAAGTTTACACATATTATTCCTTTCATATAACAATATTTTTGTAATAAGGAGTATACAATGTATCTATGGAATTGAGATGAAATGAAGAAGAAAGGTATAATTTTTGTGCTTTTTTTCATGTGTTCCTGTTGCAATCAGTCGTTAATTGAAAATATAGAGGGAATAAATTATGAATTATATGTTGTCCATTTTACGGATTCATGTTGGCAGTCATCAGTGTCACTTTCCCAATGAATTACAGGAAAAATAAATAAAACAACTTGTTTATAACACAACAATATGATCGTTTATCACTCGATTCACTTCTCCTTTTTTTATTATTTCTCTTTGTACATTTTTTTTTGTTTCTATATTGTAGCTAATACGATGTTGGCATACGAATATGTGCATTATGACAATGAGACATCATTTCCGTCTGATAAATACATCTGAATTGATTAATATTATAATAAACCGTGTATGTATTCTTATAAATCAGTGGATCATTTTATTTTTATTCATTACAATAGATTTTTGAAGAAAATATACCATATATCATTTTTGATTTTTCCTTATTGTCATAGATTCAATGCATTTACAGATATATTCATTCTCTTCTTTATAAAGTCAGCGAATTCATCGGTCATTTTCACTACCAAACGATATTTGACAATTAAAATTTTTTTTTATTGAGACAGATTAATTCGAGTTGAAAGGTTGTCAATCACTAATGTTAAATTAATGAATAATTGAATCTATAATTGGACCACTTATAATTTTGGGGGGAATGAAATAAAAGCAGTCATATTACAAGCGAATAATCAAATCGCTCAAAACAAAAGCAAGTCAGACATGAATACGAACACACATTGAAAATGAATAATTATTATGTATATGAGGCCTCGCTTAAACGCGTCATTGTCAGCGTGTAAAATCGTTTGGTTGCGGCTTCAAGAACACATGCTCATTCTTCTCATAAACATACTTATAACGATCACACATCAGGTCCATTGTCGATAAATGACGATAAATAAAACTATGTGGCGAATTAAATGAAGAAATCAATCCAGCATGATTCCTTCACGATAATACAACTAGTGTAGGAATATATATATATGTATTTGTGTATTTGTGTGTGATACATATATGTATATGTATATATAGGCCAGGTGGTGAGCCAGACATGGGCTCTGGAAGTTAGCACTCGCCTTGGCACACATCCATATATCGCTTCTCCTTTTTATTTTATTTAATTTTTTTTCGTTTCAACTTTTGTTTTTTTCTTTTTTTTATTATTGTTTGGTATTTTTTTTCTCCTGCCTCTTTCATCTCAGCTTCGTTTTTCCAACGATCACAGCTTGGGATCTGGATTGTGTCTTCTGCCTGACAGTATAAATCTAACCGATGTGCAGGCACGGACACGTGTGCAGAGATATTTAAAATGAAAATGCAGAGAGTGAGTGAGAGGAAAGAGAGAGAGAGAGAGTTCGTGTGTGTGTGAGCTTTTGGTTGAGTTTTCATTGTCGTTGGATATTGCACAAAATCGTTCGTTGTATCTTGCAATACCTTGACAAATATTTAATTCAATCTCTTTTCATTTTCGTTTGTCTTTTTTCTTTTTTTATATCGCATCCCTCTATTTTTTCATAACGTTCATCCAATTAATCACTTTTTTCTACCTGACAATCCGAAAAGTGATACCCATTTTTGATGTTCAGAAATATAAGGAAAGTGATAATTTAATTTAATATCATAACGATACCTGTTTGTTTTTTTCGTCATGAATTTTGGTGAGATACAGAAGAAAAACATTCTTCCTGGAGAATATATAGAAGACGGCATAGAATTTCGGCCGCAATTTCATCCTAACGGTTGAATATTTTTTTTTAATAGCCCTCCCTCATCTACTTACAATATTGCGAATTATCATTAACATTGATTTGAAAGAATTTTGTACAAATGCATTTGGATAAATGCCTTTTCTTTTATTCTTGTTTTTTTTTTTTACTTTCAACTTTATGGCTCAACACCGTTACGATATAAACTTAAGTATACAGATATGAGATACGCAGAAATAAAAACTGGAAGAAGACGCGAAAAGTAAGAGAGAGCGAGGGAGAGAGAGAGAGAGAGAGAGAGAGAGAGAGAGAGAGAGAGAGAGAGAGAGAGAGAGAGAGAGAGAGAGAGAGAGAGAGAGAGAGAGAGAGAGAGAGAGAGAGAGAGAGAGAAAGGGAGAGATAGATAAAGAGTTTCATACAGAGTAGAATAAAATGAATATGTCTTTCTTGAATGACCTTGGCCTAACGCTTCCATTCGTGCATATATATAAATATATAAAATTATGATTCATTTTCAAACGACGCAAAGTCAAACCAAAGTCGTGATGAATAATAAGAGAGTGAGCACATCTCACACATATATTTATATACGAAACAAAAAGATAATCCACAGATGCACACTGTTGTCCACTTGTGAAACCGGTGAACGTATTCTCATTATCGCCTTGACTTCACATGCATATAAATATCATTATTTGTGTGTATGCGCAATGCATATCTGTACACTGCAGCATTACTACGTTTACTCCCTCAACATCCAGCCTAAATATAAACGCCATATTTATTTCAAAGTGTAGCGAAACTAAACGCAAAAGAAACGGGTGGAAGAAGAGAAACAGAGATAACAAACTAACGCATCTATATATTCTCACATATCTATACTAGAGTAGAGTTGGCGCCGCGACGCTGGCGCCATCTTCTTCTTCGTCTCCTTATTCCACGTCGTTCTGCTCACTTGGTTATGATCTTTTCCGAGAAATCGTTACATTTCTTCTGCGGTCATTGATCCCCATTTTAACTAAATCCCAACGATGTTTTTTTCTATATTCTTGTATGGTGAAAGCGTGGGTTTACTATTTATTATCACCATTATCAGCACCAACGTTTTTCCAACAGCGATCCAACAGTTGGATGATGGGGCAGGTGCGATTAAACGGTCTCAATCCAGTCGAATCGATAGCGAGAATATTTCCGTTCCTTTGGTTATATTTTTATTCATTCATGTTTTATTATGTTCATCTCTTTTTTTCTTTCTTTTTTTCTTTCTTTCTTTATTTTTTTTTTTTTTTTTTTTTCACAGTCGTAAACGAAAATATGAAAGTCAAATTGTGTCCAGGTGTTTGATGGTTGCCACAAAACCCTCCATCCGTTTTCACTTCGACTGGTGTATAATGGTTTCTATGTTATTCGTCTGTATTTCCGTTCGTGGCTCTTGGATTTACACGAACCATCCTCTTGACCCATATTTTGAATGGGGTGAGTGAGACATCAACGAACCACTCAAATTGATTATGTATTAGAGCTCGGTGTTGTTTATTATTTTCTTTTTATCTGTTTTCTTTATACATTTCCAATATCAATGACACTGTGATGGAACATTCAAAAAATCTATTTATTAAATACAATTCGGATCACTCGAAAGAATTAATTAATATGTGCAAGATATATAATGACAAAATTTTCTCTCGTTATTCTGTTACAGACAAAGAAGAATAATCCGAATCACATCAAACGGCCAATGAATGCATTCATGGTATGGTCACAAATAGAACGTAGGAAGATATGCGAAGTTCAGCCAGATATGCATAATGCCGAAATAAGTAAACGACTTGGTAGGAGATGGAAAACATTAAATGAAGCTGAAAGGCGACCTTTCATCGAAGAGGCAGAGCGGTTGAGGCAATTACATATGATGGAATATCCGGATTATAAATATCGACCAAGGAAAAAGACATCAAAACCAGTCACACCGCCAAAAACAAAGGAAATGAAAAAATCAAAAAAATCATCACCGGCCTCGTCGTCATTATCATCATTGTCTTCTTCAGCATCATCGTCACCCTTATCATCTGCACCATCATCCCTGTCATCTTCACCAGCGTCATCCAGCTCAGCAACAACGACTGCATCAACAACAATATCTTCAGCCAAAATGAAGAATGACACGAACAATAATGCCAGTAATAATATGCATACACCAGTAAAAAGGCTTCAAGCACAATCAACATCAAATCCAATATCGAGGTTGAAAGTGAGACTTGCATTGGATAAAAGGCCATCAACGCAAATGGATTACACACCAGTACCACCAATTGCAACAGCAAAAGTACCGAGCAGTCCATCATGTGATACACCAGATTCACCAGAATCAGCGAGTTTCTATGAAGATAATTATCATGACTGTGGTATAACATCCGGACTTGTTAATAGTAGTAATACGACAAATATTCCAATTACCAACCAAGGAATAATTAATTCTCAACCAAAGATCAAACAGGAGACAATTGATATGGAATATCAAACGGATTTTTCGTCAGCACGAGGTTTTCCAGAATTGAATACGTTAACGTCGAGAAATTATCAATGTCCTCCACAATCACTTACGAACCATTGTTCATCAATTGATGATTATATTGTTAAACCCGAGCCATGTGATCGAACACAATCAACATCAATTATTGGTGCAACATTATCGAATCATCATCATGTGATAAAAATGGAAGAATCACCAGTTAACTCAACACCGGCCGATGGTAGTTTAGCTGATCTTGATTCATTAACGGATCTATTACAAATACAACCATCTGATTTCAAACTTGATCTCGATATGGAAACGATAACAACTGGTTTGGATTCATTTGAAAGTACGAATTCGAGTAGTGCTGATCATTTTGAATTCACTTGTACACCTAATGTTACGGATATGTTACACGATATTGATAATGGATGGGATTTTTGCTCCTAAATACGGATGGATTAACGTCAATTTGGGGGTTAATGAAAAAAAAAAAGTAAAAGACATTATTCGACGAAAAGCTTGAAGTGAAAAAGATAATCACAATTGAAGAAGAATTGAAGCACTGAGAATGTGAGGGCAATTGACGAAGAAATGCAGTAACGATTCCACTTGTCTGGAGCTGTTCAAGTTTCTATTCTTGTCTTCATCTCTTTTTTTGTCTTCGAGTGCGGGGTCTCAAGAACTGAATGAACTGGCTACAATTTCTTCATTATTATTCTTTTTTCTCCCCTCATTATCCTTTTCGCATTCGTTTAATCGTATTACATTGAAAGGAAATGACACGGACGATCGATGTTAAAATTGTAAACTAACAAGGGTGTCACTTCCGTTCACCTCGTTTGGGCAATTTCCATAGCAATGGTGTATATGAGGAGAAGGAGAAAAAATAAGTATATTTGAACTAAGTGAACAAAGTTTTCACTAGGCACGCGAGTCGTAATTTATCTAAGTTTCTATTTTTTGTTGACACTATATGTGCTCATTTATGTATATACTTCGCGTCTTTTCACTGCCTGTTATTGCAATCATTTAACTGAACAAGTCGCGAAGTGATTATAACTGAAACTAATTTTATTTTCTCGTAACTCTTATTTTTTCTTTTTTCAACGCCGAATACAGCCGTAATCCCTTGTGTACAATCATAATGATTATTCACTTGGATTATTTGGGAAACACAAGGGAGAAAATACAAATATTGAAAATATAAAATATAAATAATAGTTTTTGTATATGCATTGTAGTATAATAGTTCATAAGAATCCATTTTGTACGAGAAATAACTGGGAGATGAGTAGTTAGAGGAGAACGGATAGCGGGCGTGGGGAGAACACATTCGGGAATCCCTCCGCTTTTTTTATGAATTTGTGATGTGTGAAAATATGTGCGATAACAGCAAAATTCGAGAACGTGGCAATCTTTTGATTTCAATAAAGTCAACTTTAATATCAAACTATATATATAGTTGTTCATTTGCAATAGCAAAATAATAATTGTGAGGATGTATACTGAGTTGTTTTGAAAAAATAATTTTTCTTTAAAGTCATAGACAGTCAATCGAACACGTCCACACACATTTCAAAGCCATGTCATTCTCGAGTGTCCAGTTGTGCGCGTTTATTCCCCAAAAAGTCTGTTGTGTATATCGGTATGGGTGCATATTCATTAATATATATCATTTGTAGAGAATAATGCAATGAGGGCGCGTGGGAGGAAAACAAGAGTAAATAAGTGAAGCAATCGTACGATTTTAAGCGGGTGAACATATATATTTATACGCACAGGATGTTCCAAGGGGCTGAAATGTGTGCTATTGAATGATGAAAACAGAAACTCTCTCCAATAATCTCTCACACTTTTTATATTAACGGAAAAACAATATAAAAATTATATACGTTTGCGAAGGGCGAAGCAAAGGGAAGAGAGGGAGAGAGAGAGAGAGAACGATAGGGTGAAAAGTTAAGAAACCGCTTCGCTGCGAAGCCTCGGCCAAATCGGATATTTGTTTATTATGATGATGAATTCTCTCATTATTATTATATTACTATTATTATTACAAATATTATCACTATTCTATGATGATGATTATTATTATTATTATTATTATTATTTTTTGATAAAGTCATTATTGAAGTGTGTATTGAGAAGTATCTGTAGTTAATAACACCATCGGAAAATGAAATGATCGTAAAATGAAAAAATCACAAAAAAAAAGGATTAAATAAATGCAATGAAGAAAAAAAAAACAAAAATATAAAAAATATATTGTCATGGAGGATGTGTGTCAGTTTGTGAATGTGTGTTGTGGACAGACATTGGGGCTGATGAAATCTGGAAATTCAAGTTGGAATATTATTGTTATATATCAGACAATATAATCATTTGGATTATTGTTTTTTAAAAATTTCTTTTCCCCGTGAAAATTAGAATTATGAATGAAAAGATAATATAACTAAATAAAATAAAATGGAGACCTGTTAACACAACGATGCCAATACATGTGCAGCATTATGTCCTTGCAATTGATTGATTGGTTAATCCCCAGTTGTGGTATGATAGAATATTTTGGTCCTTTTGGATGTTTGCTGACTTGTTTGATACTTGCATTCTTTTCTTATATGATTCTTACCATGAATTATATAATCGTGGATAATTGAAATTTGGTTTCCTTTTTTTCGTAGAATTTACTGAAGTAAGCGAAAAATGCCAATGGGATAAAATCAATCCCGGCCGAGGGACACTATATATTATCTAACTTTGATCTCATGTTTTTTTTTACATTTTACTTGACAATTAATTATTCAATAAATTAAATAACACTTTAATCTTTATCATAGTACTACCAGCCACCCCACTACCATATTTTAATTTTCCTCTCAAATGTGTTCATAAATCGACTTCTCCGTGTAATTTTTTTCAATTCTCTATTCTATTCTTATTTCCTGGGCCCCCCAATTTTTTTTTGTGTTGTTAACATATTCTCTTGTAATCGGGTGGAGATCAAGCTTTTCATGATTCATTGCATATTTAACAAAACTGGAAGAAACAAGAAAAGAATAAATTCTATAAGTTATTACATTTTTCAAATTCCACTGGTCATTCATGTTACGACTTTTAATTGCGCACTTCACCTGGTAAACTCGTAAATGAAAGTGAGTACAGAAGAAAGCGAAGTGATTTGACAGCCGGCGAAAGAGACAGAGTAAAAGAAAGAACAAAAAAGAACTTGGGTAGTGAGGAAGATGAAAGTTGTCCACTAATGAGATGAAAAGAGACGGCGGCGAAGGATAAAAATGGGTTGAAAAATAGTGATTATTAAAAAGAAAGATATTATAAAAAAAAACACACAAACAAAAATAGTGCCTATCTGTCCGGTCTTGAATATGAAACTTTTGTACAAAATTGAATACAGGGCCAAAAATAAAGACAAACAAATTAATGAAATGAAAAAAAGTGATGTTAGACATGTATTTACAAAACAAATAAGAAAATCAAAGATGAAAAAATTAACTCATTAATACACTGAACAATTATGTTTCTGTTTCTCGGGAAACTTTATCAAAAGAAATGAATGAAATTGCTATTTGATGTACGAATATTGAGTAATATGAAAACAGATGAGGAATTTTAGGTTGGGAAATGTTATTTTGGTTCGATCAATAAATGGAGGATTATCAAGTGATCATGTACAATAAAGAGCAATGAACAGGAAAATACAGATCATGATGAATTACATTCTTATAAGTGAGTGAATGGTGTTGGATAGTAAGAAAAACTACAAATACAGGCTGTGACTATCTCTGGAACAAAATAGTAAAGAAAGAAAAATAAGTACTGAAAACAAATCGGATATTCACAGACATGCGTAAACGCTAAATAGTTGGTAGGTGCTTGTAGTCAGTGGTGATAATAAAACAAAAATACATAATTAAATACACACAATGGTCTGCAGTGCAAAGTCAACGGCTTTCAAAAGATAGACGAACATAAAATTCAAAGGAATGAAAAATTGATTGAGATAGATGCGATTTACACATTTTACGGGCTAAATAGATATTTGGGAATGGTTTCGTAAACCAAAAATTATCCTTACTGCCATTAAAATAAAAACAAATATATAAATTTAAAAAATGAAGAATGAAAGCAAGAAAGCAACTGACGGTTGATGGAAAAATAATTGACAAAACAAACATGAACACATATCATGATAGTTTTTTCATTTCTATTTTTTCCGCTCAGGTTTTATTCATTTTTTTTTTGTTTTCTTTCGCTTTACATAACCAATGATACGTGAACACTGCTGGAGTTGAATTGCATTGATGATTTGTTGAAGTGTCAAGCAAGTATGGTGGATAATGGCCAGTAGATTTCTTGTGCTTCTAGAATATGTTGGAAGATTTAACGTTGAAGAGGCGAAAGATAGAGGATGAATAAATAATAAAATAAATAATAAAATGAAAGAACGTGCAGTTTTGTTTTATGTTACAATCTTATACGTATTTTAACGAAGCGTTGGTGTGATTAAGTATTTTTCGTAAAGTTTGATCGAACATTGGAACATAAGAGTGCAGACGTAAAAAGAGCTGTGGCAATAAAATTGACTTTGTTTGAAAAGTGGGAGATATGGAAAGTTTCTCTGCGTTAATACTTCGTTCGAAGATTCCCACAACAAAATTATAGTTGTATTTCCAGAAAATTTAAGGTATCTCGTCCGGATAATGAGTCCCAAAAACTTGAAAAATAAAACAAACAAAATTGCTGAAAGGGAGAATTCGATAAGATAAAAGGGGATACTTTTCTTTGAATTAGGATGATTTGACATGGAGAGTGGGAACAAAATAATTAATCACGTTTGGTCCCTACATATGAGAATTATTGAAGTAATAAAAAAAAAAAACTTATGAAATTTGGTTTCTTTTCTTGGAGGCTTAGTCCTTATGAAAATGATTGTATATCGCACAAATTGTCATTGGGAAATCGTAATAGTCATTGGTAGCATACATAATATTGATATCATTATAGATAAAGAAGAAATGAAAAAGCAAACAAGATGTGTCATGAACAATTGAAAAGAGAAAACAAAAAGCGTGAGGTTGAATGGAGAGTAAATGAAGGATAAACATCAGCAAACAAGTTGTCACACAAATAAATTTTGAATTGATGTTGAATAAATTATTAATGAGTTGATTAGATGCAACCCATCGAGGCAATGGAAAGGTGATTGCCCGCGCAAATCAACCAATTGTGCTTCCTTCAAGTGATGGCGAGTCCCCACGATATCGTTGTCATATTTCCATCGCGTCTTTTTCCATTCCCTCTGGTGTGGAAATTTTGCATCTGTATATTAATAAATGAGCATTATCTATGGAGTATTTCGATGAATGATTCAATATTTTAATCACGACAGATATGTTAAAACTCTGTGTGAGCCTAACCGTGATGGAGTTCCGAATCGAGATGCTCAAATATATATTTAAGATTGTAACCTAATGTTTTCTTTTCTCATCAACGTATCGGAATGCTCCCTCGACAATACTCGAAGAAAATCGTGTTACAATTAGGATTTTTCAATTTCTAAAAGTATGAGATCGATTCAAAGAAGAAAAAAACAAATGAATATATAAAACCATGGGTACGCGTCCGCAAAAACGCCCAATCGATGACTGTGGGTTAATCAATTCACATTTGCGCATGTCATCGTTCTGAAGCCTTTGTGGATATGCACCACTCTATTGTATTAATGGAAGCCAATAGATGTGTAGTAGATCTAACGAGAAACGAAAAAAAAAGATTTTAGCATGTATATATGTCCAATTGATTGATGAGGCGTCAAGAGAAGGAAAAAAAAACGCAAGCAAACGATATGAAGAGGATAAAAAATTACCATTCAATTGGAATGTTCATTTTGTTTTTCAAATTCTCGGATCACACAAATTGAAACGAACTATACCACATTTGCTGTAAAATACGCATGAATGACTAATGCACATTAATTACCAAAATCAGCCGTCTAGTAAATAAAACAAAGAAAAAAATTACATGAATATGAAAATCAAGTATAGATTGAAAATTGAAGATAAAATTATAGTGAGAATATGAATGGTACACATTGATTCTATTACGTATTTTTGAATATATATATACATATATATATATATATATATATATGTATATATATTGTGGCAATTTATAGAAGAAAAAGGAAGAAAGAAAAAAAAATTCATGCAATTCGTTTCGTCAAAGCTCGAACACAATCAATATGCGAGCGTGCGTGTGTATATAGACTTCTCTGGCAAGATATTTACGATGAGCTATCCAGTTAGAATTGACTCCGTTGTTAACTAGTGCAGGTTTCGAAATGTTCGCTGTTAAGAATACAATATTGACATTGCTCGTATTGGGGAAATCATTGATGGAGTGGGAAGCACATTCTTCTTTCTCTCTCTTACAATACCTAAAATATAAAAAATGTCTGACTGCGTGAATATATTAATATATACATGATACAATGATGGTAATATGTAATTCGAGAAGAAATCAGGCCATTACATTTCTGAATTGCGTTTTGATAATTGACACAGAAGAAAGGAGAAGAATGGTGAATGGCGAGTGGCGTATGGAAATTTATGTATGTAAACGATAATTGTGTATGAGATGAGTTCGTATTCGCAATTATAACTTATGTGGAGTACACCAAAGTGCAATATGTCATAACCTTGCGAGATTTTCCAGAGTAAAAAAAGAAAAAAATCATGAGGTGGCTGGCCGGAAGGGCTTTGACGAAACATGTAGGGAAAGAAAAATAATGATAACAGAAAAAAATTAAACAGATTAGTATCCACCATTTGGCATAGGTGTGTCTATTTTTTGCGACAGAGAATGAAAATATTTACGATTTAAAAAATAAAGGTAAAAATTAACAAAGACAAGAATAAATAATATAAAGATTCGAAATCATTTTTTACACTGTCGTCGGGGAGAGTTGTAACATTTAAATGGCAAAAATGAAGAAGGAAATAATAAAATTAAAATATAAATTCAGAAATAAGAATAACAACATGACAGAACGTAGCAATATTTTTACACAAAGTAAAGTTTGCAATGCCTATTGACTGTCGTTTATTTATCTTATTGTGTAAAAAAAAATGGAAAAGTCTATTGTTGTTCTCAATTTTAGTCCGTGCGTTATTTTATTTTATTATTATCATTAATATTTTTTTTTTGTATTCAGTTTTGATTTTGTAGCATTTTTGTTTCTATCTTTTGTCTCTTCATTCTTCACATTCGCAATCTCTTCCTCGTTCTGCTACCTTTCACGATTAACTTGCATTGTTTTTACATGTTTAATTATTTTTTTCCTTCTATTAGACAGGACACGTGGAATTCATGTCGTTTTTCATCTTTTATTCGTATTTAATTACGTTCATTAGCTGATATATAACAGATTTTATCAGTGAACGTGATGAAAATCCTCATTGAAGGAATTACATGGACAGAAATGAATAAGCAGATGAAACAAAAAAAATTTGATGAATAAAGCAACATGAGATATCTCTGAGTTATGGGTTACAGTTTAGTAAGGTACAATCTATATATGAATAACATAAACGAAGTTGTGCTAATCATTAACTTTGAAATGAAAGCTGATGAAGATGTGGAAAAAAAATGAGAAAATATAAAAAAAAACAACCAATGTACATTTGTATTTAGTCCTCTTGTTTATAATACTTATTATCTTGTTATTAAGTACCCGATTTATATCATTTTTTATCGAAATCATTAAAAAATAATTTAAAAATATAAAGCCTATTTTTCTGTATTATTTATCGATATATAAAAAACCTCTTCCACAATTCCATAATTCCCATCAACAAAGAAAAATATTAGTGATAACGTTTATTATCAACAATACATTTCGGAGATGTATATACTGAAGAAAAAAGTAATGAAGCAATAGATACGAGAAACATTCGATTTGTGATAACAAATGGGAAGAAAATTAAATTTATTCGATTTCTCGCGATTAGTTGTGAAGTTGCATGCATCAAGTCAGTATCGCAACTTTCGCAATAGTTTCATTATGAGCTATGTGATTCATAAATATATTGGCATACATACTGTGTACGAAATTTCAATGTCCACATTGTGATTATTTCCAACTACGTTTTATTCACTACTATTCTTAAAGTAAGTACATCATATCAATTAATTTTCAGTATTTACTTTCCGTTATTATTAATGCGTCTTTGAAGTATTCAATTTTAGTTGTGGCGTCACAGAAATGGTTGGTTATATTAATTCGAAAATTGGCAGACAGTACGTCATTTAGATCTGGCGATCGATTGAATTGAAAATGAAATTCATATTCGATTGTGAATAAATACAAACTATTTTACTATACAATGACGGGCATTGAGCGAGACTACTACATTTACAGCTTTACTCCAACTATATTGGCGTAAATATGATTTGGGAAAGGAAAAGAGATGGAGTAAACTGTCAATTAATATTGATTTTTGCAATAATAGTAGGAATATAGTATCCAAATGAACAAACAAGAATTATCCATAGGATACTCAGTCATTTTTACATAAATCAGTTTGCAACAAATGACTATTCACCTCCATTCGTTCATCATTCAATTCTATACTATAATAAAACTACTGTTTGATATATTAATATAATTAAATACGCATATCGACAGTGATTTATCTGCGTCAATTATAATAAAATCGATAACACAAGGATCATTATTATAGCCATCAATATTTGAACTTATATTATGGACTCATGACAATATTAAATGTTTCATCCTACATTGAAACGCTTGAAATAAAATTCATTGGAAAATTATTTATATAAATTAATAAAAACATATAATTCAACAGTTAACCATTATATATACACGGAACATTAGTAATTTTCAATAATAGACAATATGTGTGTATGCTCACTGATTCATCGTTAATTTCAATCGTGTCCAACACTCGTCGCTCTGACATTCACCGATTATTCTAATTTTTTCTAATTTTTCATTTATCTTTCCATATACATAAATGATTCTTCATCTTCTCCTCTTGATTCTTTTGTATATATATATATGTGGTATCGCGTGCACTATCGTACGAGAATATCGTACGAGGTGTGAATGCATTACGGAGCTATAATACGTGCATTGAAAGTGTGATGCATTATTTATTATTCACTCAGTAGACAATGTACAGACGGCCGCGATTATTGTCACAACATTTCGTATGGTAAATTTTGCTTCCAAAACCCAAAGTTGTAAACGAAAAAAATATCATATCACTAAATGTTAAGTAACAAAAATATAAATGGATAAAAAATAATTAATGCTATACATTATAATATTTCAGTTGTTGTTATTGAGATTGAATTTTGATTGCACATCAACAGTTGAAATTGTTGTTGTATATCAGTAATAAAAAAAAATCTGACTGTTAGTAAATTTCACACAACGGTGTTAATTACTTTCACAATGCTATTGTGAGCATTTATATTACTTTACTTTCGCTTTTTTATTCTTCTCCTTTTTTTTTCCTTCATACATTGCCAATATGTTGACACCTGAAGTGAGTTTTTAAATATTTATGTATCTCAAAATGTCCACAAGGTCATCGTGCCAATAATTCAATTATACATTCATGCGTACAATAAATGTGTGTATACCCATATATACATATATTTATATATTCACGTGTGTGTGTAAATTGATCGTACTTAGCTGTTTGCGAATGTGAACATTGTGGGCCTACGCCGCGCGTTGCGTCACCACAGTCTTTGCTTCAATTATGTTAAAATACCTGACCTTCCTCACGTTTTCAAGAACCCCAAATGTGACGGCGCAACCATTCGAGAGAATATATAATCCATATATATCTCAATGTGTAAATTTGTATATACATATCTGTTCGCCCGCACTTAAGTTGAGCTTCGTTCTTCCATGTTTCTCACACTTGCATTCAAACATCATGACCTATAAGCGTTTGATGGGAAAAAAGTGTCAGATACTCGAAAAATTTATTGTTAAGCATGGCGAAAAACTTCTAAGCAAATTCTTGATCCATGAATTTGGTAATTCTTTCAAAGGCATTCTGAATAGTTTTAACGTACTGTGAGTGATGGCAGATTTGATCTCATTATGAAAATCAATCAATAGTTTGGATATGTCGACTATGAAATTAGAAAGGAAATAATTGTTTATTATAATCATATTACTGATGTTTACTATCTTTATTATCATCCAAATTCACTAAATATTTACAATAATTTATCGATGAATATTGTTCAAACTGTTCATTCAATATTAAAACGACTATATTTACATGTGTAGTGATAGCGCAATGAACTCAAAGAGAGTTCGATCTCTCAACACAAGTCGTTGTTCACCTGGAACTTGACGCGAATGAACTCGCCTAATATATATATATATATATATATATAAATGTGTAATATATGCGTAAGGTTGTTCACTTTGCGATCGCATATCGGTCGGAGCACTTTGCCGAGGAATAACCGCGAGCGAATGCAATGTAAATGCGGATATATACACGTATACATAACTTTAACGGGAAAATTTATAAGCAAGAAATAAAGATATGCAGAATGGAAAAAGTGGGGGATGGGGGGGTATGAAGAAATACATGAGTGGGATATATATTTTTCCAATAGAACATATTGCACACTTTTCAACGCGACGCCACTTGTGTCAATAACGTACTGCACAGTCCTATATTACAATCAATTTTTACACAACAATGCGTGAGTAATAGAGTGTGGGTGAAAAGAATTGGTCCGAAAAGAAGGAGAAGGGGGAAAAAAAAATGATCGTTGAATGCAGTGCTTCGATTTCTGATATCGCAACGCCAACGCAATTATGTGCGTCATTTTTTGCATAGACTAATAATACAAAATATTAATACAATGTAACTGCACTTTTTCTATGTTTATTTCAATCTTTATATTTAATATTTTGTAGGTATATATAGCGTGTAAATATGTTAGCAAATATTGCTTCATACAGAAATAAGTTACTTTTTGCATTTCATTTTTATACTTCGAACTTCGCAAATTCATCGTTTGGTAATCCAATAGATAGAATTATTATTGTAATATACTTACATACCGGAATAAAGATAATTTGCGATGCATGTGGTGTCTGATGAACTGGCGCAATACACGTGTCTGTATATAAATATTTTATGTGGATCTAGAGTCGTAGTAGTAACTTGCGCCAAGTATATATGAAATGTGAATTTTAGATTTTGTTACTCATCCGGGATATAATCAAATGAAAGTATTGAAGTGAAATGGAAATTATCTGTGGGTTAAAACGGAAATTCACTCATATCGTGTTGTGAAAGTGATGATATTTTGCACATTGTACGCAATAATATTTTTTATGGAATACCAAGTATAAATGTGGCACGAGACGGAATTTCTCTGAGATTATTTCTTGTCGCAGTTTTCTTTGGCATTGATTGATAACATATCCATTCTGTAACAAAATCATGTGAATTGTTATTTTTTTTTCTTCTGTTAAATCAAGCAATCAAAATTCATATTATAGAAAATTATACATAACACAGAATTTTTCTGCAACATCTATCATCAAATAAATTCCCATCCTCATCAAACTTATAAATCGTTTATCAATAATTGATAATTGGATTCATTTTGGCTTTGAGTTCGATACTATATCACAGCATTATTCCATATAAACTGAGTGATGTTCGCAACGAATACCATGGAATACAAACAGGCGCTAGACACGTGCCGTTGTCTACATAAACATTTAATTTATCTACGCACACATATACATATTACACTAATACATGCATTTCCCAATCTGAAAATGGGTGAGCGTCGGCGAGAAGATTCTGCGTAATAGAAATTACGTTCATCCATGCCACGTGTGAACATAATTACGTAGACAATTACAGAAGCAGTTCTAATGGCGGTTTGTCTACACCCCGAGTACTTTTTCTCATTCTCTCGCACATGAAAAACCGTCTAAAAAAGTAAAAACCAAAAAAAAAAAAATAAATGAAAATGGGATGCAATGAAACGAGAAACGTATTGCAATATTGACGTAAAAATTACTCATTTGTTATATTGAACGCTGAGTTTAGAATAAATCCTTGGGAATGGCGCACGGCCACTATAATATACACCAGTCACACGCGGTCTAATATATAGATATATGTCTATATACTTCCATGTGTTAGTACTGTCTATTTATGCGCGCATCACCAATGAAAGAGTAAGCGAACACGCGTCGGTTTTATTTGCCTGAAATCGCTGCCAAATACGTGCACGAAGGTGAATACGTTACATACATTACAAATAATTGTATCATCGTTACGTAACCTTGAATTATTAAATCAATTAAGAGGATATATATGTATTGACGATTCTACATTTAAAGGCTTTTTGTTAATAAAAAGAATAAATATATGAACACATGTATGAAATGAACAATGTTGATGATGGCAAAAATGAAAGAGGGAGTGAGACTGTGGATCGGGTTTTAAAACGCCGGTGAACAACTCATGAGTTATAACACGTTTGTAGTAAAATATAATTGCTCAAGGCCTACCGTGGCATTGCACCCGACCGGTCAGGGCTGCTCTCAACCGCGTAGTCTATGTTTACATGGTACAGATGTCTATAATGCGTGTGTTCGCAGCCGCGTGCGTGTCCAAACACAACCAAATGCGTAGTTCATGTAAATGTACATTAGTTGTTAATAACAAAAATTGGTTCAAATAAAATTTCATGAACCGAATTTTTTTATTCGCTTGGATGACGAATCCAAAGAATATGGTGGAGAATGAGATAAAGACATATATAAAGGGTTTAGAATTCTACAAGCTAATCGAATATCAAGAATACGATGGAGTAAAAAAAAAAACCTGATGAATATATTTGAATACTAAAAATACCCAATGGGCGTATCAATAAACAATTAATGAATTAAATTCGACCGTAATCCGATTATAAATCTCCTGTTGAGATTGTATAAATCATAGATATTTCAATCGGGAGAACGAGAAATAAGTGCAAATGGCCTATTATAAATATCAATTTAAATACTATCGAAGTGTACGTGTTTTCAATATTCGTATTCTTCTGTATTTTTTTTGCGATAAGTGTTATTGAATCACCACCGGGTATTCCAAACTCTATAGGTCTATTTTACAAAGATACGTTCACGTGCATGCAGTATTTATAGTAATTAAACGTTCAGGATAATGTAAATTTATATATACCTATATGCAAGCGGTTTGATTACGAATATATTGTGGCGTATATACATACAAATGTCAGGATATATCTACCACGACAATCAGCACTATTTTGTATGCCAATAGAGATTGGACGTATTTCAGCAGCAGCAGCAGCAGCAACACCACCACCACCACCACCACCACCAATGGCAGCACCAGTGGCAGCACCAGTTGGTCAGTGGATATACATTTACGCTAATATATACGTTTGCGTGTACCATTAGTGAAATAGAAAAATAAATGTATATACCTGTCCGACCGTGTCCAAACAGCGAAAACCAGGTTATTTACGTTTTATTTTGTTTCGACACTTTTTCACTGTTCAATGCGCTTCTTCCTATATTATAAATTTTTTCCGAAATTTTAACCGATCAAAATGTGCTTCATGCAACTATATATCCGTAAAGAATATAAGATTGCCGCCTGAAATTCATATAATGCCTAAATTTTTATTCTTTTTTGTTTAGAGAACATGAAAACATTTATGAATTTCTCTCTGTTGTTCTGTCAGCTTTATTATTGAGGAAGAGGTTCTGAATACTTGTTAATAACTCTGAAATATATTGAGAGACAATTGATTGAATCAACTGATTTTTTTATGTTCGATAAACAATGAATGTTCAGATGTGTTTGTAATTATGAATTCAACTGCAGACGGTTTCAGTGCAACTGACAATGATTTTATAGTCACTGATTAAATTCAAATTACAGATTACAAATTTGCGAAACAGCGATCATTAATAAATGCAATGAATGAAAAGACAAGTTTTGATGATGTGTGAGGATTTAGAGATCAATAAAAAGCTCATATATCTTGTTCAGATATAATTAGTAGGTTCAGGTAGGTAATGATGGAAAGAGAAGGTACTCGGTGTAAACTCTCCAACTAGGTGCAGATTTAAATGATGAATTAATATTTACATTCAGAGCGTTATTAAATTCATTTATTGCACCAGAAAATTTATATGAATATCCGATTAATTATTCAATATTCTAGTTTATTCTTTCTGCTCTTATATAGAAGACAACGTTGAATATGTGAATGATATTCAGACTAGACACGAATCTTCGTGACTCTTGTCGTTTTCAATGTTGTGCGGGTCAGTTTACCAACACCCACGCGCCCCCTTCATATTCCCTTGTATATATACATATATATTTCATTGATATATTTATTCTTGGGCTCTATGCTCATTTTTATAGACTGCATACTCGATTTGGATAGTTGTGCTTACACAAATTGTAAAAATAATGCGAAAAACGAAAAGTTTAGAAAATAAAAAAATGAACAATGACAAGATAACGAACGAGTATGCATTATCTCTCTCTCTCTCTCTATATATATATATATATATATATATATAACTGTTGGGGTTTTGTTATCAGTTCACCTCGTCACAGCAAATCAATATTTATAATAATGTATGATTAAACGTGGACGCGAATAACACCCAAGAGTATATATAAAGAATAGAAGAGCGAAGAAAAATTAAAAAAAGAAAGAGATAATAATAATGCATCGTTGGAATGAAATGTTAGCAGGCGTGATCTGTCTGAACGTGAAAATTTTCACCAGCATATATTGCATAGAGACTAAAAGCTTTCCGTGACGTCTCTTCACCACTACGTTTTAGAGGTATCTTTTTTTCACTCCATTTTTTTTGTTATTGTATTCATATACATACACATAAATCTATCTTATTTATCTGTTTCTTTCATTCGAAGCTGGTGCCGTGGCAAAGATGGAAAATCATTTTGATCATTGTTTTCATTTGTTTATTTATTTGTATAATAAATATTGCTTTTTTTTTCTGGTGAATAATTTCGAGGCCACCCGTTAGTGCCGTGCAGTTGTATATATGTTCTGGTCCGGTGAATGATCCTTGTGTGAACGGGTCGCAATAAACGACCGCTCACTTCGTAAATTCACATATACACTCACTCAATTATACATTGTAAATGTTTATATATACATAGATGCATTCAATATTAACGTCATTGATTCGTCTCGTATATGAACGCGTTTATGTGCACACACATAGATATAGTGAGCTGTATATGCTTACGCTTGGATGAAGTTTTAATTGGCCAACGCTACAACACCATGTCCACATCGTGGATTAATAAGATTAATGTGGCTGAATATCAAATTAGGAAGTGTAAATAAAAAAAGAAATGGAATAAAAAGGAATCAGCAATAGAAAGACACATAAATGACCTTTGTTTTAACTATTCCCCGTAAATCTAGATTAGTATGCAACTTTAATTGAAGAAAAATAATTAGTTAGACGAAAAAAAAAGAATTAATAATAAATGAATAAATATGTATGTTTACAAATGGAAAATGGGGAGGCGATGAAAATACCTCTTGCAAACTATTTTATATCGCATGTCAGTAATATATTTTTCACGTTCTATCACTTTAAATATTATTTTCTCACGGTTATCCAATTCACATTACAGCTACAGAGGTATGCACTCATGTAAATGTACATAAAGATCATTTTCGAGATTTAAATATAAATATATAGATGTATATGTACGCATGAATATTTTTACAGGTTTAGTGCCACTTTTATTTTTTCTTCGCATATCACATGTGTTGTATTGCTTGGCATGAATTCCGAGGCCACATTATATATAGATATGTTTATATGATTTGCTCGAATACCGGAATTATAATTTTTCAACGTGAAGGTCATACGTGATTTCTCGTCACACACGCCCATATACACAAAAACCTTGCGACATATTTATATATCCATATGAACATACGTTTTCACTTTAAATCACTATTCAACACACGCACACACATTCACTGATTTACGTGTGAAATTTATACTTCAAACTTCAATCAATTAATCTTAAAAAAAAAAAAAAAAAAAAGAAGGAAAATGCAGGTAAAAAATCAAACCTACATCATATGCTTACACTTGATTGTTTATCCAAGTATGCTACGTTGGTGAACCCCATCATTGACAAAATAATAAATGGTAGAATATTAAAGAGAAAAAAAATATATTAATATATCGAGTAAACGAAAGTAAAAGATAAGATGATGTTTGATAAGAACCATCATCTTGGCGATGATTTTTATTCGCTATTTCTGCATTACGACTCAATCAATTTTTTTTCATATTATTGCAAAAAAGTGGTTGAGAGCTATTAAATTTTTTAGGGGGCTTGATCATCATCGCGAACAAGAGAACTCATGCGGTCAAGTTTACACGTATAAACACCTTGACTCTCACACACTCATCTCTCAATCTATTTATCTTCACTTTCTTATTTCTCTATATCTTCGTGCACTACTCTCGTTTGGTTCGTGCAAGTTTGTCTGACGTTCGCCGCTGTATCTCAACTGTTGTACCTTCTGCGCCTGTGTGAGAGTCTAACACATGTATGTAATAATAATATTTGCGTGGCTGTGTGCGTACATACGTATTCTTGAAAGAGTCGATTACGCCAGGGGCAACAGGTGTCGAATGCTGAATTATGTCCGCCTCAAAAGCCTACTGCGATCATTCATTTTGTAATGATAACATCGCGTATATGTGCATGTACTTCTATACACCACTATATATTAATTATTGATGTGTTCAGAGCATTCCAACTTCCAATAATATCATCAACAACTATGTGCATCATCGATGAATCTTTTTGCATTTATTTATTTATTTTTCATTTTTCTCCGCGCTCAAATAATATAATTCTAGTATGAAATGATATTTATTTTTAATTTTAATTTTGCGTATGATGAAGTGATTTGAGTTAGTATGAATGTGATTTACAATGGGTAGAAAAAAAATAACAGTTCGGATTTATTCTTTGTTATATATATATATATATACAACACAGAAAATATATATATATTCCGGCGATAAAATGTGCACTCTGTGTATGTTTGTGTGTGTATGTGATGGCTCACGGGCGTGTCTTTCTTACGCAAGGTCAGGAATTGGCCGAGTGGGAATGAACGAAAAATAGCTTGGTACTTGAACTTGAGTCGATGCCAAAGGAAGAAAAAAAAAGATCAGTATGAAACGAAAGAAAAAACGACTGGGAAAAAAAATCTTTTATATATATATGTTTTTTATTTTATTTTCGTCTTTTTTTCTTCTCCCAAACCACCTACGCTGATATTATTGCCGTCTATACAGCTTTTATTTGCGTCGGCGTCTTGATATATTTTAATATCACATGAGTTCTTGCATCGATGACCTTCTCACAGTATGACGTGAGAGATGTTAAGAGATAATAGAGAAAAAAAATGCAGAGTTAATGGATTCTCCGAATTTTTTGTGTGCAATACAATTTCATTCTACTTTCTTGTTTCTTTTATTCGCGCGAAAAAAAAAAACATATACATAGGAAATTGTTAAGAGAAAAGGTGTGATACGGATACAGTGAATGCCAGTCCAATCTTTACAGACATAAATAACAAATTCCCTCCTCATATTTGCTTTGATATGGATCAGCATAACATATAGAAATCAGTAACAACCAACAGAAAAATGAACATAAATGATGAAGCATAAAGTGTACGTCAAATCGAAAAACCTTCCTCATAATTAAAAATGGGAGACTCAAACTTATGATAATGTGAATATGAGAAAAATTGAAATGAGATATAAATGATTTTCTCCAATGAATAATTTTTACGTGGTATACAGAATGAAACCGGATTGAATATCGGACAGTGGATGCCTGCGTAAAGATGCGCTCATGAACCTCATTGTTTCAAGTTCAGTTGTAGTTATACATATGTATACAAGTATATATATAGACGAAGGAGTTGCTCCTCGGTGAGTGCGCGGCAGCTGAGCATCAGGCAGGTAGGACCTCGAGGCGGTCAATAGTTGTTCAGTTGCAGTGGGAGCGCAGATATATAGCCATTGAGGGCAATGGTTAGTCCAAGGTCTTGGGTTCAAATCCCGCTGATTCGCGCTGCGGCGCTTCCTCCCGCAAACAACAACCTCCGTTCCTAGAATAGTCGCTCGCGCCCGCCTGTGTCGTTGTCGTTGTCGTTGTCGTTGTCGTTGTCGTTGTCGTTGTATTTCTTTCTTTCTTTCTTTCCCTCTTTCGCTCTTTCGCTCTTTCGCTCTTTCGCTCTTTCTATCTTTCTCTTTTGAGATTCATTCAACTGGATTGATGTGTAGGCTGCTGTGATTTTGCGCCACATTGACATTTGCCTTTAACCATTTTGCAGGAATTAGAATTTCAACACATTTTCACCGCAACACTTTTCATCTTCATTATTTTAAACGCCGATGACGATTCGCGCAACTGTCCGAAATTTCACTCTGCATCCATGTGCCTCAGCCTCTTTGTCGATTTAACGGCACACGCAATATATGCTAAAATAATGACAAATATATGATGCAAAAAAAAGAAGAAAATATCGAGACAGTTATGCGTAGAAAATATTTCTAGACGATTTAACCTATTGCATCAAGAGCACTTTACATTTTTCCTACACTCAAGAGTCAGCTTGGATAAAAAATTGGACTGATATATATATATATATATATATATATATATACATATTATATGAATGAAAGAAGAGGTGGATAAGGGATGAGAGATTAAGGGTGAATGGAAATGGTGGGGTGATGTGAGGAGGAATTTTAGCAGCTTAGACACACTCATTGTGGGCGTCCTCGGCGGGTTAATGACTCGGAAAAGCGACTGTTGGTCTCTCTTTTGGGTCCTTCGCCTTTTCGTTTTCTTTGCTCGTCTTATTCATCTCCTTGTGTATATATATGCACACACACACACACGCACACACACACACCCCTCTTTTGCTCACTCCATCTATCTTTTACCATCACGACATGGGCATATATGTGTGTATGTATGTGTATCTGCCCAAACGAGTCTGCGAACATTAATTTGTTTTAGCTGTTTTTTCATGCATATATCTGTGACATTTATTATTATCTTTTCTTCTCGTTTTCTTTGCTTCTTTTTCACTCACATATTAATTATACCTGTGTATGCATTCATTTGTCTTTTTCTGACGAAATTTGATTTTTCACCGATTGATTGTGTCTCGGTTTGTGTTATTATTCAATCTAGTACTTGCCCTGATTTCATTTCTTGGTGATGTAGGAAAAGTCGATGCAATGATAAGCGAAAGTGAATTCTGGTATTAGAAATTTATCCATTCAATTATGATTTCATTTGTATTATAAATATAATGCATGTCAATCTATTTTTTTCAGTGTTTTTTGTCATACTTTCCCTCTCATTTTGGATTATCAGTAAGCGGATGTCACTAAAAAAGACGACATTATTTTTCGTCGTGAAGATAATGTTTTCTTCTTTCGCGTTCGCAAGAGTGATATTTTTCAACAGCGATCTTTGCCACGCCCGTTCAGAGTTTCACTTAGAATTTTTAGTCTTCTTCCTCGTCATTCTTTTGCGCAATTTTTTTTACTTCCCTCCTTTCCCTGTCACTGTCTTCTTCATTGAAAGTCAACGAAGACCGAATATGTATATGGATATATACATGATGATATGCAGTCAGATAGTATGAATATGCTCAGTTCACTCGTCACGCAGAATGAAAAATTTCTTTTTTTTTTGAACAAGCGAGGGCTAAGTTGAGCTGTACACTCACACGAACTTGTAAAGCGAAAAAAAAGACTCTGCATTTGATTGTTTCCACCTGCTTTTCGTTTCATTTTTCTTAATTCCATATTCATGATGAGGCAATTTTTCATTCGCGAACTCATAGTACAGATGGGAATTTGGGCGAGAACGTAGTTTGAGTTTGTAGAAAATTGATGTAATCTACACGTCCATGAAAAGAATTAGCAATTGTACTGGGGATAAATATTGTAATGGAATTATGATTCCCAAGTGTATAATTTGCATCAATATCAAATTTTACAATGGCACAACGGTTATAATTGATCATTCATCTCCGTACATTTGTGTATAAATTTTCATTCAATATTGAAGATCTGTCGCAAGCAATCCCTATTATCAATTTTTTTTCTAACATCACATAATGGAAGAAAAAATTAAAAAAGCAACACAACAGAATGTGAATGGAATGCAAATTGGACACAATAGAATTGTAGTATACACAGTGTGTGAAAAAAATAGGACAACTCACAGCTATGTTGTATATGAACAGATAAAATCACAAAATAATTTCGACCAATTTACCTAGAACGTTCAACAAATGAAACTGCGAATGACATAAATTTATTCACAACTAAACCCCAATACAGCTGAAATTTATATAATTTGAATTAATCATATAACGAATTGAATTCATTTTAGTTTCTATTAATGATACAATTGAAAAATGATTTGATTACTGTTCTCACATATCATAAATATATTTGAAACAATAAAACACACCAAATTTTTCGCCATTCATAAAAACCAATTGTACAATAATTTATTCAATATATGTAATAATGTTGTGTATTATTTCACAATTACTCCTACATACACAGTGAAAATGCTTGACGCCAAATGTTTTAATAAATTACGAGCGAAGGTGTTAGCATTTTCATGATCGAAATATCACCATGGACCCCGTGATTATGTGTGTATATATGATAGACATACAGACACATATATACTGATGGGATGCCGATGTGTATGCAAACATCATAATTCCGCAATGAAACTTCGTCTGATTTATCTACCAATAAAATCTTATAGGAAACACATGTTTTAAGCTGTTGCCAAAACCGGTTGGGTGTCGAACGAACGTTTCGAGTGAGAACGAGTGAGGACAAGCTGCTGAAGTGTGTGTTCTATACATTTACAATATAGTATAATAAGTATATATATAGATATATATGTCGTCTAGCATAATCAAGAGTGGAATGGGAAGAAAAAAAATATTGTGACTACGAACGAGTGCGTGGTGTAGACTCCTGAATCATGCGCTCGATTTTAAATCAGGCGCCATAAAACCAGTTTATTAATTTCGTCACAACACTCTTTTTCCCCATCATGTATATATGCTTATGTAGATACAATGACGCAAAACTCTGGCGAATATCATAAGACACATTAAAAACATTTTGTTTTTCACAATTTCAACTTTTCCTCGTCAAATGTTTTATTCATATTATGCATTTGCATAAATTATCATTGTATATATATATATATATATATATATATATATATACATTATGAATTCTATATTTTATTTTTTTATTCTTGTTCATTATTTTGTTTGTGTGAAATAGAGAATTAGATGAGAAGAACGAAAACGAGAAATAATAAAAACTATTCATATACAATTGTGAAACGAGAGAAATTGTGGGGTGAACATTTGAATTTTTGTTTGTGAATTTCTATGTGTATAAAAATTTATATTTTATATATATTATGTGTTTATGTTTTAGTACCAGTTCAAAATTTGCAGACAGCATTTTGCGGTATAATTTTTGATTGTATTATTTATAAATACAACCTAAAAGAAAGTGAGCTGATTTGTTGAGCGGATCTGTTGAGCGAAGAAAAGAAAAATTCGTTAGACAAATTAGTTGAAATTTTCATGGGGACTATAACGCTCCACGGCGGATTATATACTTGGTTTTATTCCTGTCTGTATGTATACACAAATACATACGCGCTCATTTTAAACGTGACCAGACGTTCAAGATACCGGTTTCCATACATATACTCCTCTATCTGCACAAAATCCAGATGCACGACTGCACAAATTATAGAAGTGCGAGAGAGAAATGATGAGGATAAACGATTGACTATAGAGTATATGTGTCTGTAAAATTCGAAAATTCAACTGTATTATAATTTCAAGTACATACTTTACTTCCGGTTCATCAAACTACCACATTATAATATTCAATATACCATTGTCTAATATGCTTGAGAATATTATACATAATCTTGTAATATTACCTAGGAGCTATATAAGAGTATTTTCCTTTCTTCTCTTGTTCTATGTTATAGATGTTGGTTCGTTGGCATTCATAAAAAGTTATAGTGTGGTGAAAACTTAGCAATGAAACTACTATTCATCGTCTGAATTTTTCTATTCAATGAGTATGAGAAATGAATTTTTCAAGTATTTAACTGTATTTAATGTTAGGGCATAAATTAACAAATGATTATTTTCCATTTTCTATAGCCGACTATTTACGTTCCTTCATTATCATTAAATCCCAACTTTGATTGCAATATTTCAATTTCACTAACAAACAACCGAACTGTTATGAGTTTGCCCTGACAATCACAATTGACCGGGGAATTAGTGAAGCAATTGAACTCGAATGCAAATTAAATTTTCAATTATTCATAGTAAATCAATACCACTTGTTTTATCACAAATCAATTATACAAGAGGACTTGTTGTGACAACCATACCACTGATAATATTTTTTTATCCAGAGCAACATTTATTTGTTAAATATCTATTCTATTTTGTTTTTCGCTCTGTCGCGCGCATACATCAGGGGTGAATACACATTTATATATGCGTGTATTCTACGATGTTAAATCACGTGAACAGAGTTCAATGGCGGTTGAATGTTGGTGTACATATACGTGTTGACCGAAATAACCGGGCGACCGTGAAAATTAAATTGCCGGTGTGTGTTATCGTCGGAGTTATCGCGAATTAGGCACACCCGGGACAATTGCCGAGAGCTGTCATCTCATTCGACGCCATACTTCCGCCCGCTTGATTAATGAGCGCTGAATTAAATCATCTCAAATGCAGTGTTATGTTCTACATATACATACACACAATTTCAATTAATATATCATCAAACCATAGTGAAAATATAGATAAATGTTCATGCATGTATATCAATTGAATAATATAATGGCTACGTATCTATTCATTATAAATTATTCGTTATAAATTACTCGTTATAAATTACTCGTTATAAATTACTCGTTATTGTCACGAAGCCTTTCAGTTTGTCCATTTGTGATATGGAAAGTCTTTTCCATGATTCACAATTGTCATTTCCAGAAACACCACATTCCAATAACATAATTGATAATTATGTGAATGCATAAAAAAATGGGGGAAAAAAAATAATTGAAATGGATAATCTCATAATAATCATTCATTATTTATGATGGTAATATAATATACAAATTTTAAACGTTATTATAATGATTCAGTGTTTGAAAAGAAAGAATTTTGTGGCTTTGATCATTGTTGCTTGTCATGTCATTATTCATATGGCAGAGAAATAATAATGATGAGGAAAGTAAGGTGAGAAAAAAGTTTTCTTTGAATATTTTTTGGATCGCGTGCGTGTGGGTGGGCCAATGTGCACTTGCCAAAAAGTCATTGTACCAAACGAGGGTCGTACTATTTTTAAACTTCTCCAGGTCACTATACACGTGGATATTGCTTCACACAGTATCTATGTCTAATATACACGTATTTACGTATGAATATTCATCAAGGGCGAACAGAATTGTCGTTGTGCAATAATAAATTTTTAAGAAATTAAAATGTCACATTAGTTCTCAAGTTTTGGGTATAGAGAATTTTACAATGAATGCATGAATGAATAGATGAATAGATAAATTAATAGAGCAATTGTGTTGTTGAATATAAAGTGGATATGAGAGGTTAAGTATTTTGGGCTTTGTAAAACAGAACTGAAAGATCGAGTATCGTCAATTGTACTAAAATTTGTGAATAAAAAATAAAACCTTGAAGATGAATATTAGAACACGGAATCGTATTGGATAGAGGGTGAATATCAACCGCATGCGAATCATGGGTAGATATTTTTTAATTCTAACTTTTATCATACATCATTCTACAACTAGTTGTTTGGGAGAAACTTATAGTCTATGTTACTACTGTATTTTACAATCCGTTATTATTATTCCCTCATACATCTTCAATAAATAATAATTGTATTCATTAAATTATTCAATGTTCATCAAGATCATTCGAGTAAAATTTCAAAGAGATAAAATTGAGAAAGATATATAAAGCGTAAAAAATGTAAGAGTAATAAACAATTTTTCCAATTTGAAATTTGATCTAAAGGTAAATTCGTACACAACTTTAAATATAAGATAAGCATATATATGAAAAATGTTGAATGGTGATGGTAAAAGCGCGAGTGTATACAAGTGAAGGTATACAGTGTTGGATGTACTGCTTGTGTCCTTGGCGGGGGGCAGCGATCTCCACTGGACTCTGGCGCGTCCGCCTACCAGACGGTTGGCGGTGGATCTCCTCTTTCTTTCTTTCTTTTCCTCTTTACTTCGACTCCTCTCACACCCACACTCGCTCTCTCTTTTTGCTTTGCTTGTATATGTTCACACTCGACTCCTCAGACCAATGTTTGGGTCCGGTACTTTCCTCACTTTTCTACCCGTTCGTTGTTGGAACTCTTGTGGGCATCTACTCGTACTCCCTCAATCTTCTCAGTTTGTACTGTTGTAGAACCCCGTTATTATATACACATTTCTCTCTACCTGGAGAAGAATCTCCGGGTCACACATCTCATTTTACATGCTATTTTAAATCCATATATGTTTATTTTATCCTTGTTGCGAATAAACTTGAAAATTGGATTGAAAATTAAAAGGAAGAGGAAGAGGAAGAGAAAAATATTTCGGTACACGGATGAATACATGAACATTTTATTTGTTTATTCTTTTGTTGGAGAGTTGAAATTCATATGATTTCCATGCTATTGATAATGAATATTATTGATTTTCATTTACATAGTTGATATTCTCGGGAAATTCCTGAGAAAATATTCAAGGATTTTGAGTATGGAAAAACGTTGGGTTGAAATAATGTCTTTGTTGTCTATATTCGAGGTATTTCGACTACCTATTTAATAAACTGAAAGAAAATTTGATTGTTTCATTTAATATTTTAGACTATATAATTCTTAGTTTTACCACTACCTCAATCTTATTCCAAAATAATTTTGGATCTCACCACCTTATCAAAAGTTCTAATGAAATATTTTTTTTTTCTCGTTTAATTGTGTTATTTTTTTCTTATTTGAATCCGTCTAAAGCTATAGCAGGTGTACGACACGCCAGTGAGATAGATGATAACGTGTTACGACTTGTACGCGCCTCGTTTCACATCAACTACATATTTTAGATTAAATTGATCAAGTGAACTGCCAAGATTGAAAGCCTCACATATCTGAGTAAGTATATAAGTATGACAAACTGTGTATTATTAATCGTCAGACTATTATTACACGTTCACTGATATTATTGCGTTTTTTACCCTTCATATATTTGTAATAATTCATATTTTGCACTAATAACTATACACGACGTGTGTATCGATATTTCACATTTTCCAAAAATGACGAAGAAAAAATAAGTTAAATGAAAAGCGAACAAATAAAAGATATATGGAATGAAATGATATCAAAAACCAATAAAACGTGTACGGTTATTGATGTCGATCAGAACCAACTGTGATAGAGAAATAGATAACTTCAACTACTGTCTAGTGAACAACATATATTTATGTATGTGTAATGCTTGAGGTGTCAACGGTAGTGCGAGACATTGTGACGCCAAGGACACACAATGTTTACACGTTAACTATATTATCTACGTCGATTGGTTTTCTCTCTTTCTTTGGGTTTATTATTATTATTATTATTATTTTCTTTTCCCCACCACTGTGTCACGGTTTCTATGTTATCTTCCTTTACGATTTCAATGTCTGAGGTTGGGTTTTTCATTACATAACCTTGTGTATACATATATGTGAATTTATATATAATCTTCTGTCATGAAAACTTGACTTTCGACTGTATAATATTTTTATGCATCGTGTGACAAAAAAAGCGACGTGGTTGCTTCTTGACGTGTTTGGTTGACATGATAATTTATGATTAGATAACTTTGGGAGAAAGGTTTAAACTTGTATACAGAGAGTTACAATTGAAGAACATTGGGATTTCATGCTTTATTACCTGTACGTAAAGGAAACAAAAATATTGATAAATAAATAAATAAATAAATAAGTAAGTTACAAGTTAAATCATTATTTGTTTAATTTTTTTGTAGTTATACCGAATCGGATTGAAATTTAATGCAATGTCTGGATTGTTTGTTATTCCAAGTCGTGATGTAAATACGGTGGCGACGAGAGTTTTAGCTTTGAATTTTGAATTATCTGATTTCATGGAATAATTATGATTCATCACAAGTACAATGAATTGGTCTGGTCGTTGGTTGAAACCTTTTGTAAATATATGGACTCTTCAATACATTTATTAATACTAATTGTCCCTGAACAATATGTCGCATACGTTCATTTACCGCGATAATCATTAATACATATAATATTTGTTTCAAGTGCGCAAGTATTGTTGAATCGTACAAACGACAGACATGGTTATACGTTTTCTAAACAAAAATATATACATATTATATATATATATATATGTATATACAATACACACAGTTATTTATTCTTATTTAGTTTAGGAATTTTTGTTTCAGCAATGTTTTATACATACAAAAAATGAAAAAAAATGAGCAATGAAAAGTGGAAAATATGCCACAAAACAAATTTACACCAAGTGTACGTGCTCAATCCTCTGTGGTCACACTGGTAAATGATATCACGGTTGTGAAACTGGGTCGATTTTATTCGGGGTGACAACGGAAGGTTAGGGATAAAATTGCATTTTTAAAATTTTTTTTGCATAACATGACACTTTATATTATGAGGTCTATCTATAAGAAAATAGATTTGCGGCTATATATATCGTGTGAATAGACAAATAGACAAACGATCAGTGAACGGTATAGGAGCAGAACAGCGCGTGAAATGGAGGAATAAAAAATTTAGAGACAGTAAAAATAGGATATAGAGGAGGGAAATTACAGGCTTTCGCGCTTGAGAGCCTATGTAACTGCCGCATGGTGGCTCTCTCAGGCCTCCGGCATTAGTCGCACCAAGAGACTCTCCCGCATACGCAATATCGCAATTACACTTCCATTACGACCACGGCGTCATGAACGATTTATCGATTCTGCTTATTATCCCTGCGGTGACTGCTATATCTACGTGTACGCCAGTTCTACGCAACTTCGTCTACATATCTACCGAGTGCGTTATTCGCACTGCGTGTGACTGACCTCTATACTCTTCATTCACCATCCTCTCGCTCTCACAATTATCAAAATCTGTGCAAAGATGGATAGTGTAACCTCTAGAGGACTTTATTTTCATAAAATCTATTGCTAATATCAAATATACCATGAATGACGTATTCATTGAATGTAGACACAGGATACCTTTTCACTTCCAATATCAGTTTTATCATTCACCTGAATATGGTTGAAGCAGATTTGTTTTTCCCATGTTTCGTATATCTCACTACATTTTTTTCCCTTATCTCAATTGCCAAAACGAATTTTTTCCATTCTTCAAATTCCTGACGAATGCACGAATCCCCAGCGATATTGTGTACTAACTTGGTCTAGTTAACAAATATACGTCGGAAGTTAATTTGAGAGGAAATAAGGACACTGGGAATTCCTAATTAACAGTTCTATGTCATTTCATCATCAACTTTTTTAATTGTGAATTTCCGGATGGTTCATAACATTTTTTCGTAATTTAGAAATTGATAAACTAGACTATCAATTATTCGCAATATCGTTACCATCATTTCTAAATTAAAAAATTATCCTCAAAATATAAGTATGATTAGAAAATTGGAGAAGATACGAATTGAATTGAATTACTACTCAATCAATAAAGCAGTCAATTCCAAAAAAGAATGACACTTTATTTATTATGCTATCAAAAAATAAATTGAAAGTATCGAAACAAAAAAACAAAAATTGTCAAATATCATTACAATTTCCACTTTCACATAGCCGAAAAATTCGATAATTATCTTATCATGAGTGATGAAAAGGTAGAAGAAAAAAAAAAATAAAAAAAAACACCAAAAAAATAATGACGATAAATAAATTGCTCGATATAAATGTCAACGACCTACAGTGTATCTTAATTTTTTTATTGTCTGTATATGAAACGCCTACACAGTATGGCATTCTATATTTGAATCGCCTTTTATAATTTTATTGCTCGTAAAATTGATGGATATAAAGACGGCAAAATCTTAGGTGAATTTAGTTCATATCATATACATTTACGTGCATTTATTGTGAATACATGTATATGTGTGTTCATAAATATATGTATCGTAAGCCAGAAGCCCATTTTGTGGTGTCACGACATATATCCTGCTCCATTTTAATAATACAATACGACAATTAAGGATATACTACTGCTTGAAAACAGATCATTTATTTGAACGTCATCTTGAATTAGCTCAAGCCAAGCGACAAGGTTCCTTCGACTCTGGATAATTTATCAAAGCGCATCAGTTTATATATATCAGACGTACATATAATACACTTACAGAAACACACATTTATACATGTGTGTATACAAAATTCTCATTATTTGTTTTTTTCACAATTTTTTTATTAGTTTCTTCAAGTCTCAACCACTCTACAGTAGATTCATCCTGTCGCGTATTTTTAAAGATCAATCTTCTGTTTTTCCTCTCTTTTCCCACGTCTTCGCTCGCAGCCCTAACATTCATATTCTCACTAGCGTTTCTTCATGTACGTAAACACACACAGATACTCGAATGTGTATATGAATACAAGCGAGTAGCAGGAAAAAATTTGTCGTTGCGCCAAAAATCCAAATGTGAATGTCCTGAAGTCGTATATCCCTAAAAATATACGCTTTTCAGATCGTCGTAATTTTATTTTTGTGGAAATTATATAGGAAGATGAATAAATATATAGTTGCATACAGAACACACACTAAGGTGTTTCACTTTCAGTTGCTTTTGCTTAATTTCCTGTTTGTCATTGCCAAGTACTAAAATATGATGAAGTTCTATGTGATTCATCTCATGTAGTTTTTCTATATATTTACTTACTGTTTGGGTAATTGCTCGAAATCTGCTCTTTAACTTGAAATACGTTGTATCAAAATTGTCTATATTTATGTTGACTATTTTCTTTGTCACAAATATTTATGTACGATCGTCATATTGTGTAAATGGACATGGTTGCATTCCAACCTCTAGAGATAAGAATAATACTATAAAGTCTCTAAGAATTTACCAATTACGTTTCATGCAATTATTTAATTCAATTTATTAATATTTCTCTCTATCGCGATTTTTTTTACACGATAGTACGAAAACTATCACTTATGGGTGTTTGTCAATTTGCACCCAAACGAATGATCATATTATAATAAAAAACACTCGGTCATTGACTGCACTAAAGTATCGCCTGGATATTGCGACACATAATGTTTCTACGCACATCGTTAAACTAGTAATTGAGTAAGTGTCGGTTACGTTGGTCTGATAAGAACAAAATTAAACTAAATGAGAGGAAAATAATATAATAGCACTGTAATAGTCGATAAGAAAAGCGAAAGAAAGCAATAACGCAGAGAATGGGATGAAGTGGAATAGATAATCTGTTGTGGTGGAAGAAATGAGGAAAGGAAATCAAGGAAAAAATTTGCTTTGGGCCAGGTAGAAGAAGCGAATGAAAAATCATCTGCACTGAAAATATATGTCTACATCGATGTAAATAAATTAGACCGATATTATATGGGAGTTGAATTCAATATTTTTTCTACATTCCATCAACTGACAAATTATTTCAATGTGATAGTGACATTATTTATTCTGGTAAATTTTTCTATATAATTGGAGTCCATATGATGAAAATAGTGTGGAACAAAAGGAAATTTATTTTTAATAAATTTTGCAGAAATATAATTTGTAAATTAAAGTTTCAAGAATATGCGGTGTAATAGAAAACTCTTGACTAAGTAATCACGAAAGTAATTTAGCAATCGACACACTGTGATGTACGTGCACGCAGGTATATACATATAAATGTATTATAAATAAAAATAATAATATAATTGAGGTATAATGGTAATTAAGTCATAATAATTCATCTATTTCAACGTTATCTTTATAGTACATCAAATTGCAATACGTGAGGTGAATTAATTTTAGTTTTATTTCTCTTCTTGTTCACATCTCAAGGTGATATCAGTATCTAAAGAAAAAAATATATACGCACACCACTATGAGAGAAAATGGTGAAAATACATATTCACATAATGTTCATAATGTATTTCAGTGGAAAAATAATTATAGAATTATTATTGAGCTTAAAGATTGATTTATATACAATCATTAATTTATGCATATATTTTTATTTGTATTATCGAAATAAATTCATTACGTGATAATTAATTTCACTAGATAATTTTTATCCATTAAAATATTACGTTTGTATAGGGGTAAGGAATACACTATATACCAACATTAAGCGTGAAAATCATATAAAAATGCGTGAGATGTTATTTTTCTCTCGAATTGTACACGGCTGTTGATTAATTTTGAAATTGATAGTAGTCAACCAAGTGAATGGGACATTATGAACTGAGGGAAAAGTGTAATGTATCTGATCTGTTTATGGATCATCTTCGGTAATCGCATTGAACTTTATATTGAAATGGACCATGATCAATTCGAATACAGTCTGATAATCAATAAATTGTCACCAAAAATGAAATTATCAAAGTTCAAGTAAAGTATTTTCATCACTTTTGATGTGTAGCAACATTTTTTTTTGTTACAAATTTATAATACATTGCAAACATTTCTCATTATAAACATAATGTAAATTCAAAAATAAAATTCAGAAAATTTTGTTATTTCACCGATATTTCATACGTGAATTTTCACTCCGTGATAATAAATTCTCTCGATAGTATTTACAATACTCTCGCGCGCTGTCTCTTGACTCTGTCATATATCTAATCGATGTGTGGGTGTTCTGTGTGTTGCAATGTGTTGTCTCTATAGTTATGTCTCACGCTGCTGGCCCAACTAGTTTTGCAGCGAAAAATTACGTCTCTTAGTCACACACAACTTGCGACATAACGCTCGCGCCGCTGGTGTTTAGAATATGCGCTTGAAACACTCGCGTGTGTCTCCTGCGTACACACGTCGCGTCCTGCATGAGTGAACCTACAAGTTTACGTGTTAGATGACCCAATTCAATCTTTCCTTGTATGCATCGTATATATACACACATACATATGCATATGTATCTTATTTATCAAACAATATATATAATCCGAACAATTTATATACAAGGATTGAATTAAAAATGATATTGTCACGTTTTATCCGATGACAAAAATTTTTTTCGGACTATGAAATAAAAAAAAAAGTAAATAAATATATATTAATATAAAATTAATATTTATATACGCAAAATCATTCATATCATATTGAAAATAAAAGTTCAATCTTGATGTATGGGTCAACAGCAAGAAAGATAAAAGTCAATACAGTAATAAGAAATGAAATTGCAAATAAAGTGAGAATGGAAGAAAAAATAAAAAAAATTTATTATTTCTCTCTGGGTAAAATAAATAATGGATATTTCGTTGTTTTTTTCTTCTCCAATTTCCTTTTTTATCTCATTTCATTAACCAATACATTTATGTGTGTACATACTCAATGGTTTGCGAATTAGCGCGTAATTAATTCCGTTGAATATTGTTGCAGTGTGTTAAGATTTATATGTTGAAGCGTGTGGCTCGCGTCGCAGTATCAGGCGATATCTCATATATAAAACATGCAAGTTCATTGTTCCGACCTCTTTTCATATTACAAAATGAAGTATTACACATATTACACATATGTGCGCAAATCTTTCTATGCAGAGGGGGAAAACAAGAGAGAGAGAGAGAGAGAGAGAGAAAGACAGAGTGAGAACAAATTTGTGAAGCATCGGCGATACATATGCATCTATTATCAACACCCTCCTCCATTTTCACTTTTATTTTTTCGCCAGTTCTCTTTTTTCCTCTTTTTCTTTTCATTATCATTCAGCTGTCACTAATAAACACGCACTTATTAACTGATATGTATTGGTATTGTGTGCCGTAGTAACCAATTTACTTCATATTAAGTTGCCTCCCCTCTCTGCTTTCTCATTTTTATGTAAATACATGCACTGTGCTACATCTCTCGTCTTCTTCTCATTTGACTCATCACAATTATTAATCTAACGACAAGAAATTAATATGTAAACATGGTTGATAGTAGTAATTTATATATCAACCGTCGGCTGTCGTTTTACTTTGATGATTGCCATAGGACATGTTCTCCAACAAATAGCGTATTAACACAATAAATATTATTCATATGTGTGTATATATGTATTTACAAATACTGCGCTGAATGCAGTTTGAATTATTTGCGCTTAAAATAGCCAACGATTATTAATTTTAACTTACAAGCGCAGTTTTATCTCACTAACAAATGGTGCGCGATAAATAAAAAAAAAGAAATGAAAAATCTTCTTCTTCTTCTTTTATTTCATTTTTTATTCACCATTTAACTTATCTTGTAAATATGGGAATGAATATGTGTGGATGTGCATTTTTGTGTTGTTGATGTATTTCTTTTTACCTTTTTAATGAATGTGAGGGTGACGTGTACATTTATATACGATGGATGACCTGAGAATTTTATTCCACTTTCGTTCAAGGTCCAGTGAATTTTTGCTCACTCTCCGCTCTTTCCCTCGCAATTTTGCTTGTTTGAATAGATAGGAATACGCACACATATTCTATACGGAGTCAGTTAAATTGGTACTTACATATCTCTTGTTCACGTTGGCACATTTTTGGCACGTTACCCAGCCACATCTGTGCACAGAATTTTCTTTGGTCTAAAAGTCAATTTGCGTGTCTCTTGTTTTGCATGTATGAATGTGCGTGTTTGTGTATACGCCTGGACGTATTTAGTCCAAGACCGCAGAATTATTTCCCACCCAATTATATACATATATATATATATATATATATAGTGTAAACTAGATTTAACTGAATTTTCTGTGAATGGTGAGATGGGTGAGTTGGTTGAAGATTCGGGTGAAGGCATTTGATTACTCATGCAATTTCATTTGGATTACTAATAAATAATTGATATGGAATCATTGAAATTGTTTTGATAATTTAGTTTTGCGAATGATGTACTGTGAAAGAACTTTGGTACATTATTTCAAGGTAGTGTTTGACTCATCTGGTAGTGATAAAAAAGAGGCAGCTTCATCATACTCTAAAATCTTATGAAAATTATGAAATTATATATTTATGTAATAGTAGAATTATTTCATTTTACTCACAAATTATATAAAATAAAAATACTCTTTAATTTATATTAGAATTTCGACAATACGAAAACCCAAAAACATAGTACACATTATTTAATAAAAATAATGACCAATGCACAAAGTATAAATAATAATACCAGCGTATATCTACATATTATACTCGTTGTTGTTTGTGTACGTATTGCGCATCGCGAAAGTTCAGCAGCCAGGCGCGCGTTCAGTAGTCGAGTGGTCTCAAGAGTGACACACGGGAAATAAAATGCTAACGAGGGTTATAACTGTGTGTGCCATATAGTATATATACATAGTAGTGTGGTTACGCACACAGAGTGCACAAAGAATATCACTCGACAATTGCCAGCTGCAATGTATCTGCATCAACATATATATATATATATACATATTCATATATATGAAACATGACCAAATATATAACTACGTATTCACTCTACACAAAGATGTTATGAGTAAATAAATGTATATTACAAGAAGAAAAAAGGAAAAGTTCATTGGTTTTTCCACATTGTCACCCGAATCATGACACTTTTACTATAAATGACCGTCCGATAACTTTTCAATGCAATTATATATGACTGCATATTCATTTTTGAATATATCTATACACCATTCTTTTTCTTTTCTATCATCATTTGGTTCTCTTTTTCTCTGCTTTCGCATTTATTGAAGAGAAGATTTATCGGTTCAATTTTATTCGTTTGCTTTTTTTCATTTTCTTTTTCTTCTTTTTTTCTTTTTTCAGTACAAAATTAAATAAAAATGCATGTGAAAGAGGTAAAATGCAGTAGCAGGGAACGACCACGTACACCAATATAGTGAACGAATAAATTTGATCGCCCGAGCCATCGCCAAATGTTTCGTGGGGTCTGCGGTACACGAACGATACGATACGATACGATGGACGTCTGAAAGTCGCATCCTCTGTGAATACACGCGGATTTATATACATATTCACTTTGTATATAAATACTGTTTTATATATGTATGTATGAGCATGGATACCGCGCGAATCTACCTCATTAGGCGTCAACAATAGCATAACAAATCATGGAGATTACCATCTCATCTGCTTCATTCGTTACGCAATTTTCCTCTCTCTTATTCGCGGATTCCGTCACTTTGTGTATATATATATATATATATATATATACCGCGAAATTCGAAATCACCGACTAGTGATTTGAGTAATATGTCTACAATTATTTTCACTCATATTACCCCATTCATTTATTGAAATATTAATCATGTGTATGAAATTTCATGATTTATTTTCGTCCGATGTCAAGTTCGTTCATTTAAGAAAATCATTCACAGCTTTGCAATTAATTTGGAGAGAAAATAATGAAAAAATTAAGAATGTTGCTATCAAATGAAATTTGATATCATAGAAATCATATATATTTCAATATGATACAGGAAATGGCTATTATATGAATAATGTTACAAGGGAACATAATTATTTACAGTCCGTTTTTCCTCAAATCATTATTTATTATAAATTTTAACTTATTTAATGCTATGGAGAGTATTTCGCGTAATTAATTTGATGTTGGCTAAATGTATTTTACTGAAGGAAACCAATGTATTATAATTGTTCTTTTATTTTCTGTATTTCATTTGTCCATCGTGGGTGGTTGCACTCATACAAGTATATATTTCACAGAAATGAAAGAATAATACAGAAAACAATTGAATTCATTTATTGAATTATGATATTGCTTCTTTTTTTCTCTTTTCTTCTATTATTAACTGAAAATTATTATAGCATATTTATGTTCATTGTTGCAATTTATATACTCTCTTTAAATTTAATACAAACGATTCTGAGTATCGTAAAAATTATATTATATTCTCGTTCTTTTATGTCACCCACGTGCTTTCTTGCGTTGTTGACCGAATGAACGTGACAAAGAGAAATAGAGGGAGAAGAGAAGACGAAATAAGGTACAAAGGAAGAGGGACAAAGAGAAATAGGGAGAGAAGGAGAGAAAGAGAGAGAGCGGCGAGGGGATTTATATATATTATGTTCATAAATGACAACAAGTACTCCTTTACCCACTGCCCATCGTACCAATGAGTTCATTGACGGTGACTGTTGTTTCACTCCTTTTTATGCCCGCAGACCTCTGCAATGTTTTTCTCATCGAATAAACTTTTCTATAAATCTATCACAATCAAATATCCAATGAAAAAATGGAGAATACGCGAAGAAGATGATGGAGTTCTTCAGTCGTTGTTTCATAAAACTTCATCTGGAGTATGGATTAATTCACCAAACATGCACTCAAAACTATACGTACAAATGCACAGATACAATTTTATATATAAATATATATATGTATATATATATAGAACGGCGCTGTATTTTGGAGGGCGCAACACCTGCCTTGTGTTCTTTCGGGTTCGCGTGATAAAACGTGGCTATCAACTTGGAATTATTGAAGATCCGAGCTCGACTACCACTTAAGAGGGGATACAAGTGCACCAGTATTATCAATCGATCGGAAAATAGTACAGAGCCAGTTGTTGTGAGTGAGGGTGTATATGGTCGGGGTGTACTATATAAAACAACGAATGATAGAACAGACGAAGGTGGGACACAAGCAAGCGCGATCGTCACCGCGGATATACACACCTTCTCATATTCCCCACACGCATGATATGTCTCTGTGTACGGGGAGGGAAAAAAAAAAAAAGGGAGAAACATAAGACGCGTGAGGGAAGATATTCGAATGATTCCAATTACAATTTGTATCACAAAGTACACTTTGTACGAAAAAGATGGAAAGAAAAATCACAACATGACGGAGATTGAAAACAGCAAAAGAAAATGATTCAAGATGAATTTATGCAACATCCGTAAATGAATCAGATCAATGTTAATTAATTAAAAAACTAAAAAAGATTGAGAATAAAAATGAGTTATTCCTATAGTGACAGATATTAATTTAATTTATCGACATATTCTTGATTAGTATATACATACGAATTTCATTCAAATACGTGTGCGTGTCTCTTCGAGTGAAAGGTGAGATATAAACCATTGGGGATGAGGTGGGCGGTCAACCATTCACCTGTAGAATGTATTGCGTCGATTATGATAATAAGTTCAGATCGATTATTAATCGATGAACAGAGGGAATTGATAGAGGTGTTTAATATCAATTCAAACATATATTTACATATTTAATGCATCGAGGTGTGTTTATTTATGAAATGAGTAATCACATTTTGTTAATTATCAATACGCGAACTTATATATGATTTTTTTCTTTTTCTCAGGGTTCGTGCAAAATTCTGAAACATTTCGTTGATGGAGATTTGGGCAAAAATTCGCGTTGATTGGAATCTAGACAGACGTGCACAGAGTACAACACAAATGTGTATGAATATATCTACAAAGACACAAACACACAATTGGTTTTATATACCTGGAACCCGTTGTGTGAGCGGTTTTCTTTGAGGTTTTCAAGCTGGCTATTTTGCCGCTGACAACGCACACCCGAAATGCGTTTGATTCCCACCGAATGAGCCCAGTCTAGATGGCCTTGCCAATAAATTATAGAATATTTATTGGCCGCTTATTTCCTTCGAGACCTGTCTGGCGGCCAAGCTCTGTCTCTTCTACATATACTAGTGTATATGGTAGCTTTCTAATATATATTACTATACTTTCACGCATATGGATATGGATTTACATATAATATAGCACTCTTTGGTAGTTTCCAAGTATAGTTACATGGGAAAATTCTATGTATAGAGCTGATGCTTGTGCAACTTCGGAGACACATTTTATTGATTTGGTGACTAAACTTTAGTATATAACAGTATTGTTTTATTGTAAAGAGTTCAATGGTTTTATGATGGCTATTTTTGAATACATTTCAACGCAATCGTCCACTCGAGAGGGAGAAATTAAATTGAGTGTTGAAATATATTGCGAATTGAAATTAGTTTTATCTGCTGACCGAATCCGTACTTCATCGATCGATAGAGAAACATTTTTGTCTTTGACATAATGCTCCTTTTTTTCATGATATTCACATAGATTTTCAGGCATATTTTAATTATAGTCTGGTTTTCGGATCATCATAGATTTTTTGTCACTTTAAATTGAAAATGAGATGGCATGAAAAAATAAGAAAATACATAACAGATAAAAATATATTGTGTATTGAAATTATCATCCTATCCTGGATAATTTATATTTCCCATTGCATCAATGACGAATAAATACTACAGGCTGTATAAAATATAAAACTACATTATTTAAAAAAATTATTTCTATTCTTTTCACTGACCGTCATATAATTACAATATTCCTGTATAATACTACTCGTTTGTGTGGATATTATGAGCACACACGGTTAATGTGCAGTTAACGTAAAGGGAACTATCATGTGTATAATAACATTGCGTGATACAAGTGTGTCTCAATGAAGGGATCGTGTGGTAGCATATACACAGTTATTATATATTTATGTACTTCGCGTGTATGGGTTCATGTGAATATGGAAAGACCCCTATAGAGGCGCCAATGCGTCAGGCTAAGTGAAATATTTCACGTTTCACGAAGCAAAAATCGCATTAGGGTTTTGCGACTCGTAATGCATGTATACGGATGTGGATATGGTCTATGTGTATGGGGTGATGCGGTGATGTTCTCCCTCTTGGTATCTGCCGTGCGAAAAAGATTTGATAGAGATTATTTTCCAATTTTTATATATATATTCATTTCACTTCAGGATTTTTGAGCTTCTTCAAGTACTACCACCACCACCACCACCACCATTACAACTACTATACTTCTGCTACTACTACTATCAGTTACTATACAGTTTTGTATGCGATGGCGCCAGACCGTCGCGGCGTCTCCACGGCCTTTCTCCCGCCATCGTCGAAACATGCCAGTTCTATATACCATAAGCTATCATTATATATACATACATACATATACATATAGATATATGTACATGAATACTTGTATATAAATTTTTTCAAATAAATTTTTATCGTTGAATTTGTTTTGAATATGTGTATGAGTAATTCGTTTGATGTTGAGTAGTTATTGATGCGAAGTTGCCGGTTTCTTAATGGATTCCTAATAAACGGTCAGCTGCAATGGGAGAAAAGTTTCAATATGGGCTTTAAGTTTTTGCGTTTTGAATATGTCTAATAACCACGTTTCACTTCAAATATGATTTTTGTTGACAGGAGAAAATTGTACACAGAAGAAAAATAGAAAAATGTTCGAGTAGAAAATTTTTAAATCTGTGCCAGCGTTTTCTTCAAATTCCATTATCTGAATTATTCAGTTCTCTATTCATAAACAAAAATGGTCTCATGTTTACTAAATTGTCACTTATGAAATTAATCGTCGAGATAATCAGAATCACCACAATATCATGCATTAGTCAATATTTGTTTGACAACCCAAGACAAGGGAAGAGAACTAACGGGAACGAAGCTAAAAGTGTCTTACGACAAAAAAGGAAGTGCCAGGATCATTCTTGATTCAAGTTTATGGCTATCGAAATGGCACGTGCGATAGCTCGCGTAAGAGCTTGGCTACATGGCATCAGTTCTCGAACGAGTGTGACACGGAGATAAAGAAACGAATCTGGAATATGGTATGGACAATTGGTAAATAAACATAAATACAGATATATATCGTTTGTATATATAGTAGAATACCTAGTGGAATCAACATACATATGGGAACGATACAATAAAACATAAGCCGTCAAGTTTCCAACGCGTCAAACACTTTTTTTATATATAAATATGAATGTATGAAAATATTCTACCACAACCAATTACATTCCTTATCGTTCACGTGAATTAAAAAACAAAACATCATAAACACACACACACAGCCACACACATTTCGACCGTTCAATCTTGTCTTCATGAATTATTCCAATTTTCCATATTGATGTTTATCTGATTCGTTGTATTGATATTCAGTGAAAGACGCATTAGAATGAAATTCAGTAAATATCACATATACATCTGCAAATGTCTATTAGTACTGGTGACAAACACTCTTGTTAGGTGGAATTTACTATCCAAATATACATGTATATAAAATAAGTGTACTATAGCTTTCATTGCAAGCAATGTTTTCATTATTTTTCACGCTAGTATTTGTGGTTCGCTTTGAATTGCAATTAGCAGTAGTGATTTCCATATAGACATATACTTGTCTGGTAGACCTGCCTTCCGCATTTGTATATACATGCATATGCATGCGTTTGCATGGTGAGAGCATTCGACATACTACGAATACATTTGGTCATCACCTACCTTCGTCTCATTCAATTATTTATTGATGTTTGATATAATAAATAAATGTCTGTGCTATCTCATCGTCTGTATATAAAATTGGATTCGCCGTTATTTCCTATAACCATATGTATATGGGATGCATAGGAGGGAGTCGGAGAGAGAGGGAAAAAGATGAAAGAAAGAGAGAGAGAGAGAGAGAGAGAGAGAGAGAATGATAGAGAGTTGTGTGCATATGCAGTAATATTTGAATGTGAAAATAATATGCAATTGAGTGGTTGCTAGTTGAAGTTATAAATAATTTATGAACGTAAAATAAGTGAGAGATAGAGAGAAAGCATGAGAGATAAATACTTTTCTCTCGTTACTATTATCTAAGTGACAGCGCTATAAATTTTATGTTGTTAATTTTTACTGGTTTTAACATCATACATGTGTGAAGTTAATAACTCAATTCTCACCGATTTGTATATGTGTCTTTATTCATGCGAGTTTTTCGTTATTATTCAAATTATATACACATAATTGGAAAATTATACTGATCATTGCATTGAAATTTATCCTAATATCAATTGATATGATTTTTCATCTCGTTTAATTTATTTCAACAGTTGAATTGAATGATTAATTGATTTATTGATAATAATATTTTGTGTTTTTGATAAATGATTTAAACGAAGGATATTCTGCATTGAATGCATATGGATCATTTTTAACGCATTTTTGTTTCTACAATCATATATTTGAACCAAAAATATGTGACAGTTACGTTCAAAATTGAATTTGATATTCATTCGATTTTATCTTGGTATTTATATAGTTTGGGAGAGCTATCAGAAAGTCAAGTGTTGAATGAATATAATGTTTCGTTTCTCGCATGTCTGTCGTCATGAATGCGATAGCGGTTATAAACATATTTGAAACTAATGCAGTGTGGTAGGAGTCACGTCATTGTGAGTGTTCGATCGCATTATTCATCAGTATTTTTTTTTAATCGTTATTTTTTCATTTCGCAAAAATTAAACATGATTAAATGTTATGCATAGAGATATAGATTCCATGGCCAATATGGCGAGTTAGTATTCGAAGAAAAATAATTGAAGAATTAAAGCAGGAAAAAAATCGAAACCAATGAAATTTAATGTGTCAATTGAATCGTAGCGTGCAGTAATGGCACTCGGGTTCATCGCAATGTCATCGACGCAAAATCAATTACCGCAACAGATAAAATACATATACAGACTGACAAGTTATAAACATGTACTGAGTCTGCACAGTGTAAATTTTTTTACCAATAATATATACACAAACGCTTTAATATATTTGTATTTGCATCTTCAGCATGTTGCTATTTTTTCTCATCAACTATAACATGCATAAGTGAAAAAAATTGAATTAATCTATTTAGATTCATGACCTTTATCACTATCAATATAATGCAAGAACTGAAAATGGTTCCTTTATCGCACATTCGTTATTGGTGATCAGCAATTTTACTATCAACAATATTTCTATCAATACTTTCAATTGCACAAACACCAATATGGATAATTAATATTGTTTTATAGAAATTTCATATAAACCATGTATTAATTAATTCTCATTTATTTTTTCTCCCTGGCAATAATGTGACATTTATAGCTACGGGCATACAGAAAACATGAACAAATAGCTTAAACATACATTGGAACATTGCCTCCATTTGGAGTTACTCAAATACTTTGACAGAATGTCACGACTAAAAGCCATTAGGATGTAAACCATTGCGACTTATCTCATGGACCTATACTTGTGTCACGTTCGCGTTCAGATACCTATATACAACCATTAATAATACAAATAATGATAATAGTAACAAACAAAAAATATATCTCGACGATAATGTTTTCAGCTTACAATCAACAGTATGTGTCGTGGAGCAGTTAAGGCCAGGAAATTTTATGGGGGAAGAAATACTCAATGACGTTATCATCACTGACCAAGCTATGTTGATATTTATTTACGAATACTTATTTTCTCCTTCGCTTATAGTAACGAAATTCTTTTGATGAAAATTCCGTTATGACTCTTTGAATGATATCATTTATTCACATATATTTCGCAATTACTTTTTTATTTTGTTAACATTCAATTAATGAAAAAAATATTTGAGGTAATTTATAGATAACATTTCATTCATTGATCACATTGAATTGCTCTCAATTACATTCGAACAAAAGAAAAATAGAATAAAATAGAAGTAACAGATATCGGCATGGACATGATTTATGTTATGTCATTTATTTTATAGTATCGAAAATTGGTAGTTTTTGCACTTATATATAATTTACTATATGTTGCAGTTAGAATGGAAAGGTTCTTAACATTACTTTGGAATTGATTTGCATGCATAATTTGGACATGTATACCATCATCAAATGGTTATAAATATATTTCTATAGAAGTACAATAGTTGAATAAATGGATAAGTAAAATACATGAAGAGAAAATGACACAAAATAATTTCCTTTCTCAAAACTTAGTATTTTATTATCGAAATTTTGCAGTAGCCATAATCAATACATTCAAATTGACCCTTGTTTCAATATTGTCTTTGAAATATTGTATAATCCTCACGCAAATATGTTTAAAGCTATCAGCAATATTTATTCGCTTATTATTTTGAGAATAAGATCAATCTTGAAAGAAGAAAAAAAAATCCCGCACTTTTGTGGCTATAATAGCTGGTACGTGACGGCAGAAAAGACATAGACCTCACAACCCCAACAAAGGACACTTTGCATAATATACACATTGAATTATGTGAGCTTTATGGGTGAAAAAAAAAACACCACCATTATTTAATCATAATGAAACCATGCGTCATGTATTAAATGTTGTACGCGTGTTTTTTTAAAAGTGTCACATAACGGATTTAAAAAGAATCATTTAATATAGATTTATTTGAATATTATTGCAAAATATATGAAAAAAAATTGTGAAATTCTCTTTTGTTTCAGCAGTTATCACACACTCTCACATCCTTACACCATTTGTCAGATCTATGGTTTCGAATATCTATGAGAAACATATACAATAGAATATACTATATCACTACTTATCATTTCTATTACATCATGTCGTGTAAGACGAATTATTATGATACACTTGTGAATAAATCGTTTATCATATAATGAATAATTTTACATTCAGGTGTAAGCGCTAGAGAGTGTATTGTATGTTTCAAATAGATGAATAGATATGATCATGTATAAGACAAAGAGATGTTTAGATAGAATGAGAAATTATAGAACATTTTTTTCTCAAGTAAAGATGAATCATTTTCATTGATATTAAATACACATACAAAGAAAAAAAAAAAAAATTCGTTGACTGATTCAGGTATATCGTAATGAACCATATAAAATAATTCATCCACATTATCATTGATTTTTTTATAGTCCGTCCACATCGTCACACTGAGCAAAATGGATGATTGTATGATGTGCAGATAAAAAGGCACACAATGCACGTGTTTTTATCGATTAATCAAAAAAATGAATGAATGAAAAAGGAAGGGGGGAAAAATACTAATCCACCTCTGCTTGACTCCAATATAAATCTCGACGTTGCGTATTGCATTATTTTCCATAACGTTTTTCCAACCTTCTTTATACCTTTTAGTCACTGACTCCCTGCCCCTTTTTCTCTTTCGCCCTTCTCGTATATTTTCCCTTTTCCTTTCTTTCAACAGTGTCTGGCACGTTTAACGTATATTTTCCAGAGTGCAACAACCTTAGAGTTCATTCATTGAAATGTTCGGTTTCACAATCTACAGCATTTGGGTCACATCATACGTTAGTCTTTGTGTTTTTCTAAATATATTGGAGTACAACCCCCTCGATTTTCCATGCACCCACCTGCCCGTCGCTTACCTGATGCGTCTGCACACATTATCCCTCTTCCCCACTAGACGAATCCATTAATATAAATTCGAGTACATGACCCCTCACTAAAATACAGGTCTATACATATATAGGTATTATCATTGGTGCGAGTTTTCAAAATCTTTTTTTGTATCATCCACACAGTCCGTTGCATTCCTTCTCCTGTTTGTTGCACCATTCATTCACCCAAAAGCGTATCCTTTTTTTTTCACCAAGTGCCACAAGTTCTCTTGTTTCTCTTTTTTCCTCCCCTACCGACTTCGTTCATCATTGAATGTGAGATATCCATATACATATAACGTATATCTGTGATCGATCATTGGATGGGATGAAAGAAAAGAGAGACAGAAAAAATGGAAATGGAAAAGTTTGGGAAATTTTGTGAGGGTTGAAAAGAGCGCTCATGCCCCCTCATATACTCGCTCGAAAATCCATATCGATATATATATATATATATATACGTAACTGATGTACTATTTTTTTTTTCAGCAAAATGCCATACAAGTCAAGGGGTCGTGAAGAATTGAGAGATATTTCTATTACTCTCTACATCTTTCTGTATAGATCATACAGGAAAAATTGACGTTGTTCTTGTTTGTGCTCATGTCTCTTAATTTTTTCCCCTGTCTCGCATTCTCCTCTTTTTTTTTTTTTCTTCTTTTTCTTCCGTTCTTCCCATCCACTGCACACTCGTAGCGCACCATCGTCGCAATAATACATCTCTTTAGCGACGACAAAATAAATCAAAATAAAACCTGGCAATTTGAGAGAGCAGCAGGGCGATTGAAAAACAGGTTGGCTGAACCACAGGAGACTGAAGACACTGACTCTACTGCGGACGTTATTTTGAATATATATATACACTGAATATTTTGTTTGTATGTAATGATATATTTGCGTAAAACCCAATCTATACCTGATCAGTGCTGTCTCATCAGTCCACTTCAATGATATATTGTCCGAGGAATTTAATAAAAAATCATTGGAAAAATGTCACTATAATTCGAATCGAATTTCGCAGGATTTTTTTCCACTCGGAATAATAATATTCCGACGGGAAAAAATGGATTTATTCCAAGCCACGTCTGGTGTCTTTTCTGACTACAACATTTCGAGATCAAAGTCACAACGTATTGGAAATAAAAATGATAAAAACAAAGAGATAAATTGTCGTGTTAACTTTCGAATATGACTAGGAATGAATGGAAGATATTCGTTGGTCAATTTTGGCATTTATTTAAATACATATATTTCTTAATTTTTATTTCATATATATTTTTGATACGCTAATACTTCGACCATCAATTTTATGTCCAATCCAGTTTCATAATTTCACGTCTTAAATTTGAATGAGTATAAATTCAAATACATAAATTCAAATGATGATCACACGATGAGTCGTATAAATATTCGAGATATCTGTTGGGAGCTTTGCATTTTCAATAATTTTCACATCCTTGAAATGTTTCTCTATGTGAGTGAGTAACAAAACCGTCAGGGCCTTCCCGCACTATAAGTACTCATGACTTTAACAATATTGCGCAGCGGAGTAGCATCAATAAGTGTTATAAAATTGCATGTGCCTTCTCTAATAAAATATCCATTGATACTTCGGCTGAATAATCAATACAATTGCTTCAAATGTCAGTTTAATGAGAGATTCTTTATTTGTCCATCTAACAATTTATATATATATATATATTTTTTCGATAAATCTATTATAAGAATCTTTTGATGGTGCAAGAATGTTTGTACGTACATAGCGATGTTTACGGAAGCGCAACGCGACGTGTGAGAAATGCTTTGAATACAAGATCGTGCTGTAGCTATAATCCATTCGTCAATTTTCTAGTGATGATATGTACAGAGAGCTTTTTATGTTCATGTAAGTATATGTATCATCATTGAATGTAAATGCTTGTGGCAACGGTAATATAATGCAATCCGCTCTGCACCTCCACTCTTCACTGACATCTTGCTTTTTCTACGTCGTCACTTTCCCACCAAATTTTTTCTTCCTCACTTTGTTCTTTTCTTTTTCTTCGCGTTTCAGCAATGTGAATTCATATACGCTTATATACTAACACTCTGTACCCATACACTCATTTATTATATAGTTACATGAATGCCAAAATGGATAAACGTCAACGGACATTTGTTGGTATATAGTTTATATACCGTTTGACATTGTGTCTCTTTACTGTTGGATGAAAGTGAAGAAAAACAAAGAGTATGAGAAAAATAAAAATGGAGTGAGTGTGACAAAAAAATGATGAAACTCACGCGCGACAATGTTTCACAACTATTTTTAGAACTCGCGGAAGTGTGAAAATGACACATACATAGAGCACATATACACAAAACACAGACAAGATGTGTCGCCGTTAAATCGCCGTGAGCAAAATTCGTGGAGGGAATTAAATTTATCTCAAGGGCAATAACAATTTTTCATTTTTCTCTATCGTTGTATTCCTTTTTAACTTTTTATTTTATCGTCATCAACTATACACCGTTGAACAAGTGAAAATTAAAATGAACTTTCAAAGTACGGGATATACCGTTTCTGAATTAAATGGATAAACCTTATCAATACAATCATCGACCAAAGCTATATAAAATAATTATCAGCGATTGTTCTGATGTAATAATTTATCCAGAGAATTATAACAAATTGTTCGTTTTTCCATGGAATTGACGAATAGTTCGTGATAAAACGATAGAAAAAAAAATTCATCTTCTCTATACTGTCTCTGTTTAGGTATAATCGCGAGAAATGAAGAAAAAAAATTAATTGAGTACAAACAATAAATTCATTCAATGATTACTCGTTAATATTTAGCTTTTTCACTTTGCTTCTTCTTTAATGTCCTGTTATCGAGAGCATTGAAACTGGTGGCGTTGATGTTCGGGTTCGGCGATCGGGAAGTGAACTCCAATGAACCGCATTGGCTAACGGCGGCGGCGGCAACGGCGGCAACGGCGGTGGGTAGTGGCGGTGGCGGCGGCTGTCATTGGTGTGCTCTTCTGTTGTTACTTCTATATAGTGAAAGACGCAACGGAAACGTGAATCTACAGACTGAGCAAGTTGAAAGCGCGAGTAAGAGAATAAATATCTATTACTATATGGGCGTGAGTGAGCTGAGATGAAGCGAGTTGAGACCTGGTATTGAGCATCACAAACACACACGAGAACGAGTTGCAATGGCGGCAGCGGCGGCGGCGGCGGGTTGTGTCGGGTCGCTGTCGGGTCAATGTCGCCAGAGTAATTACCTCTCTCTTCCTCCACTTTTCCCTCCAACTCACCTTCTCTCATGATTCTCGTATCGTTCAAAGCGCTTTAGTCACTTCTTTCCGCACAACCGTTCGTTCGCTTTCATTCTCGCCTTTGCGCGCTTTCATCATCATCTATTCGCGTCACCTTATCCTCCACCTTATTATCCGTTTCCTTCTTATCATTCTAACAACTCTCGCTACTTTACTTGTATCTTTTTTTTTGTTTCTCCGCAACCATTTTAAAACTCTCGAATTATAAAAATATTTAATTGTTAAATAGTGTCGAAATCTGCGCATGAATCAAAAAGAAATATTCATTTTTATACGGATTGCAAATATATGAGATCTCTTCTTTTTAAGAAAATTTTTCTCGGTTAGAGAAAAACGGTTTTTCATTCACAATTATTCCACATTTTTCATGTTCTTCATTCTTGTTCCTCTCTTTCCATGACTTTTTCAAAACTAACAGCGTGTATCCGACCACTATTTATCCACAGTCGATGTAATTCTCGTTCTCCTTTCTTCCTAAACTATCTTGGCAAATAAGCTCACAAACATTTCCCTCCTCTATTTCTCAAAGGTGTATTATTCACTTATATACACACGTACACAAACATATATACAAAGGTATAACTATCTCTGGGTATGAGTTCTAGGCATCACTTGAAGAGCAAACATTAAACGATGGTAAAACGTCATTTTGTGGTTGCACATCGGTGTGTTGTTGCTTGCACTATTCGCTTGTTGATGTATATACAGTTTATCATGCTAACAGTATATGTATATATATAGTGAGAATATAATGACAGAGGGATAGAAGTAGGAAGAGGACAATTCGAATGTTGTTGTCGGTATGGAGAAACTTGTGGAGGCTTGAAAACGAACCACAGAGTACAACTATCAAGTGAAGGTGGCGGCAGGAGGAGAGGAAATGATGGCAACTCAAACGACTTGCAGTTCATATGGTATAGATGTGTATGGATATATGTATTTATGTATATATAGCATCTCCCCAAGTGCACTAATACCATGATCGTGGTGGGTTATGCTGAGGAACGAGGCGCACGTCGACTATAGTCGTGATTAGGATCGCCAGAGAGTTGTCCAGTCTACCAACATCAACCATCACTTTATACGTAAGCGTTGAAGTAGAATATATATATATTTATATGTGAGTATATATGTATAGTTAGAAAAACGATTGATGAACTGAATGAGTGAGATATCTCTATCACTGATTCATTATTAAAATAGGGAATGAAAAACGATGCAGTTCTGATGAATTTTCTCGTTATTTACTTGATGAGAAGTGAAAAAAAAGATGAGATTTTGGTGTGTTATATTCATTCATGCTGAATGCTGAATCGAAGATTTTCTATAATAATCTTTCATATGCGTTAGGGTCTCGTTCCTGTTCGCAATATTCATTCTGCAAATTTCAAGAGCAATTAATGTTCTTAATTTACGATGAACCTTAAATTATCTACTTTCTTCATGAGAACGCTTCAAACTTGAACATTTTTAGGAACCTTACGTGAGAATAGGAATCATTCTCTACACCACTTCAGCGTTGTTCATAAATTTGTATTATCGTGCAATTGAAATTGATACTTCTGCGCGATTTGGGCTTTTACACTTCTCTTTATTCTAGTGCAACGACATTGGTATACATTTATGTATGCTTCATTGCAGTTTAAATGACTTTTAATGAATTGAAGACGCAGAAATGAGATGGAATATATGGAATGAAGCGACACTGGATTGACTGCTGACCCAGCAAAGATATGAGCACTAGCCTTATCTATATATGCGAATATCCTTCGAGCTCACCACTGCATACAACTTCGCCTTGAGTTACACCGCCCATCGTATCTTATTTTTATTATTTCAAGGTGCATATGACTCAGTCTGTCTTGCTATAGCAACTTTGTCGGTAATTGGAAGCGCATCATCCGATGACAATAATTGTGATGATGACGACAATGATGATGCTGTGTCTTGCCATATTGGCGCAACCATTCATATATATATGAAGTTAAGAATTGTCATCATCATTGCTTTTGTAATGTAATGGTATTGAACTATTGTAAATTACCTATCATAAGCTGAGTGTGAGTTTAAAATTACCACAGATTTATTTCTGTATTTTTTCTTCTGATTTTGTGTGAGTGTGCAAGTTGAATTATAACGGGCAAGTCCCTCAGCACTTCATCGTGTAAAGATGGATATATATTCTGTAAGTCGTTACAATATTTCTCTGGAATATTTCATTCGTAATCTGTTGATATAATCAAATCATCTAGAATCATTTTTCACATGAAGAAGCTTTTGTATTACAGCAAGTCAAAAAGCTAATTACCACTCCATTTTAGATTCATCTGATTCATTTCTTTTGTTTAGTGGTCTATTTTCGATTGAGATTTTATTCTTCGATATTGAAGAATTGCTAGATTGAGGAATATGATTTTCTTTCGTGAAGGTATTCTTTTTTTCTTCTCATATTGAATGATAATTAAACAAACTGATATTATGAATCATATCATTCTAAATCTTTGCAAGATGATCTGAAAGATTTAAATATACATTGATGAATTGATGAATTCCCTCTGAAACCTGACAACTACACATATAAATATAAAAATTATCGATTCTACAAAATGTTCATGTAATCATTTTTATATAGTTCAGGGACCGTGAAAAAATTATCTCCATTCTCATTAGTCATTTGTTACCTATCATTTTAGGTCAAGTATGCAATCTCAAAACATTCATTCTTCATCACCATAATTGTCATGTCAATGTAACGATATTTATAGAGATAATTGTTGTTGATATCATCACGAATGTATTAATTGTTTTTTTGTGTGTCCGTGCTGGCTGGAATTAGGTATAGTGAAAAATGTGGATCGGAGAATAATTCATGCGCAGCTATGAAAGTATATGTGATTTTTTATTCATAATATTTTTTTGAGGAATTTTCTATTCTCCTTTTTTTACTTGTTTCAGGTCTACTGTATAATCCCTATATAGCCAACGACGTGACACGATATCCACGAGATTTTGATCATTTGTCGTGCTCTCTCTGGAGTGTGCCCTGTGTGTCAAAGTGCATCCTGGAATTATGGTACGTGCGTCACGTTTTGCCAACGGGACATGTCTGTCGTGAGCGACTGTATGTATACCCATATAGGAAAGCTCAATTTTACGGTAACGACAATGTGTTATTTATTTATTCATTCATTTTTGTCTCTATGGTATCCTTGTAAATTTCACATATTGATTATGTGAACAGACATTGTTCAGGAATTCCGATTGGATATCTTCTCAATTGTTCGATGATGAATTATCAAGATTTTAAATTGCTCAAACACATTTTCTTAATTGAGTGGGATCCTGTTTGACTTTTCTGCAGCTCAATTCATATTATGAAAAGTTACTGAAATAGAGTTCGTGTGAGACATATAAAAAATGTAAAAAATGAAAATAAATTGCTTATCATGTATTTAGAACTTATAGAAGTCAAAATAATTGAAAAATTAATTGTGATTCGAATAATTCATAATCCATAGCGGTTCTACATGAATGGATTCCATAAATATATATTCATACATGGATTGTAAATTCCAGAATCTACTTTCACATATAGAAAGGCAAAAGTAAGTAAACAATAAAATGAAAAAAAACAAACAAACGGATAAAATGAGGTAGCTTTATTGTTTTCGTCTTTCTGCATTCGACAATTCAAATGAATTGAATTTAATGAGTGAACTATGCGGCAAATTGCTATTATATTGCGAGCGTCGTCACACTCCTTATTGGTAGCTCGACACACATGCAAAAACACAAATATATCTGCATAAATATACAGATGTAATAATTTTCTCACTGTCTCTTTATCGAAATTGAGTGGCTTACCGTCCATATATTATTGTGAATCATCATACAATGATTCACATTTACTCACTCTCGTTAATCGTCACGTTTTTCTCGCTTATACAATTTTATACACACATATATACATACGTGAAGACCTTTGTCAGTTGGATAATTGTTGTGGTTAGACTCGCATTTTCTGAAGGATAGCTAACTGATATGTGTTTCCGGTATAAAACTCACCTGTTTATAGATACATATATATAAAGCTCATGTGCATAATCGTCAACTTGATTTTATTTGTCCAGTCCTTATCACCACCTATCTTAATTTATTTCATTTGAATTTTCTCTTCCGCATTCTGTCTCTCCCTCACTCTCAATGTCGATGATTAATGTCGGTCATTCCATTCTCACTAGTTAAATTATCCACAAATTAAATTCGCACTATGCTTAGTCATGTAGGAAATTCATATAGAAATGATTTTATATTCATATGTACATGAATATAAACGATTTGGTTATATGTGAAAGCGCAGAATTTTTGTCCAGTTGAATATTTCGAAAGTAAGGTGACTCACGCGTATATCTACATTTGATAAATGTGAGACTGGCAATTAATTTTCTCAATTGTTGTCATTTAATCGAATTGTTAATTGAAGTATCCAATGAAAATTTAGATGTTATGAAACTCTGACTTTTTCTGTATGGCCCAGGACAACCATTGATGGAAAAATAGTGAGTCACATATACGTATCACTCATTTATTCATTTTTTTACCCATTCTTGTTTGTGTAATCTCAAGAACATTATCACATTTGTTGCATGATTCATGTATATTAATATTTTTTCTTTGCTAGAAGAAAAAGTGTCAAAGTCCACTATGTACTGCAGAAAATAAATGAATGGATGTGTGTGTGTGTGTGTGTGTAAGTAATTGTTTTATTTAATCAGAATTGTATGAAAGTGAAATTGGATAAGGAGGGAAAAGGAAACAATAGCAAATTTATACAGAAGGATATGTGCGATGGTTTTCTCGTTTGCGATAAGAACTATAAATATATGGATATCGTATTATTATTGCTTCGGTGATTATCGACACGTTTGCTGAATTATTAACGTGATGCGCTGAAGTTTTGTCCACTTTCAGCTATTATTTATCGCTTTTTATATTTTTCCCAGCCGCGCGTCAAAAAGCTGTGAGTTTTATTGGCATCGTAAAGAATATCTATCGATAATTTGATCCCCCCCAAGGATTCTTGTATATAAATGTCAAATTTTGTTTTGGCTGCTGTGATCATATCAATGCACATATATTTTGAAATGGAATATTCGACAAAAATTAGAAGTGAATCAATCGAAAAAGTATTCAACCTATGTCAGCGATTTTTGCATAATTTAATGTTATATAATATCAGCAGTACACTTGGAATCAAATGGTGGAAAACAATTCAATTGTGATTTGGTATTCAGGTAGACCAAAGCATCTATATATACATACATGTATACTCCAATCAATACCTAATTAATGTATATGACAATGTCGCGTTTGATGGTATCGCGTGTGTATCATTATATCCATTGGACTATGTGCTGACACGACTGAATGTCCAATTCATCATTAAAAACGTTGTACATTGTGCGCATGAAGTCTGTATATGCATGTGTATGTATGCGTGACTGTAATTATACTCCAGTTGTGCAATTGAGCTGATTTAATCTCTAATTATCGAAAGGGGGAGGGGGGAGATAGAAAAAATAATGAAAGATAGCAGAATGGAAGTATACATATACGAGACAATACATAAAACGATGAATAAAACGGAAGAAAATATCTGACATGAGATACATATGAGAAAGGGATTGTCCAATTGATCATTAATATAAAAGAAAAAGAATATGTAGCATAATGATAAGAATGATTATGATGTTATAACTGTATGTGATTTCAATACGCTATGACCTTATTAATATTTTGGTATTTTTATTTTCACACTTAAATATTTATTCAATATCATTTTCTGCTTTTTCTTTTTCTTTCGTCAACTCATGGCCACTTATTATCAAGTTGAGTCGACAAATCTTGAACAAAGGGAATGATGAATGTACTACGCAGTTGAATTAATAGCTAATTATTTGTGCACAAGACGGAGAGATATGTTAAACAGTTCATAATCACTCAAGCTAAAGTGATATCGAGGAAATTTATGTATGAAACAATTTTTCTTTGTAATCCATTTTTTCTTCCTTTTCAAATATATTCAATCTCAAATACATCTGTTGGCATGAATATTATGAATTATATATATTCTGTAGATGTATTTGGATCGTGTAAATTATGCGCACGTGCAACATATATAAGTTGGTGTTATAGGGCAAAGTGCAATACGCAATTGCCGTGTATGACTTTATCTCACATCATATTATATATAATAATGAATCATTTGGAACTAATGGATAGTTATTGTCTTGTATAAATTTGTGCATTATTTCAAGTTTTAGGACGACCCCATTGAATGTTACTACTATAATATCTCAACACAATAATCATTGTGTAAACATTGTATTAGTCGTTTCTCCGCGAGCCATAATTTCATTCGAATGAAATGAGATGATGTGCAATAAAATAATGAGGATATATAAAATCGAAGAAAAAAAATGTGGACGAAAGTTAAGAGAAAAAGGACATAGTAAGACAAAATAGAATAAATAAGACAACATTGTTGCATATGCTTAATATGTTTATATTGTGATGGTAAGTACACGTGTCAAATTAAACTAGCTCATACAACACTCATCCATTATAGTTCTAATTTAGTCATCGTCAAGTTATATCAGATAATAACCGTTAAGCATTAGCGTATCTGTTAATTGCTTCAGTTATATGTATTCATGATGTATGAATATATGTTGAGAAGAGCGAATATGCGCATGGTCGCTAGTAGCACGAGCCAGGCGACGAGATTCACACGCGCGCACGTGCGCTCGTGCGCTCGTTCATTACCAATCGGTTTCATCCAGGATGAGGCGACGAGAGAATATCTGCGGAGCAGTTAATTTTTATTAATTTTTTCTCTTCTCTCGTTTACGCTTTCTTCAACTTTTTCCTTTTATCATTTGTAATTTTATTTTTTTTTTTGCTGGAAGAACTCGTTGGGGCTCATCTTAATGGTCATCAGTCACTAGTGCACCTTCGATGCATTGGAATAGTAATATATCATAGTGATAACGCTGATTTTATTTGAAAAAAATGAATAATATGAATAATTATTGATGAAAAAATTATAATTATGCTCGTGGAGATTTTATGGTTTTTTTTTCACTCATTTGCCTTTTGAGAGTGTACTTTTCCATCGATTTATGAATACACATATAGATATGAACGCGCGTTTTTCATTCAGTGCACTCTGTTTCATACTATTCATATCTCTCTCTCTCTCTCTCTATCTTTTTTTATTTTTTCTATACTCGTTCAGTTGAAATAAAAACAAAATAAATAATAAATGCTACACGTATAAAACGCTGGGCGATATTGAGGAAATCGTCCTGGGCCCATTTACGATCGTTGTAATTTACGATCTACGTGACCTGGCAGGTGGGATAAACTTACGACGAAAACGTGTATCGTGGCCGGAGTGTGCTCTGCTATAATACCATACACACACGTGTAAGCATCCGGAAAAAAGTATTCTACATATACACATATCGACGGAAAATTGTGTACATAGATGTATCGTATTCACAGTCATACATTTTCCATATTGCAATGATTCACATTTATATATGTGAAGGACAATTGTTCGCAATGGGAATGCACGATAAAACACTATTGTCCATTGAAACTCGATTGAAAATTTGGCAGCCCAATGTGCTTCAACACGTCAATCCTTAATCCATTAGCATTCCATTGCTTTCGATAGTTAATTGAAAAACTATTTTACCCCGAAAAGTTTAGAAGCATTCAGAACATTCGATCAGTATGAATTCTTATCAATTCTTATGTTTCCATTTCTTATCTATGCTATCTATTCTACTTTTGGAGAAAAATGAAAACAGAAATCATCGCGTATTTTTTGGAAGCATGATTATATTGAGTAAAGAAATATTACAAATTAATTTCCCGAAAGTGTTTCGAAAACTCCTACTTATCTGAAGTGAATTTTTTTATTTCCAATGAATAATTCGACTATTTGGAACCAGATGGGAATATTTTCCTTAGTGTTATAGTATTACTACAACAAATCACCTCGCATTCTTCTCTTTACACATCTTGGAACATGCCAAAATTATATTGTATTAATGCTTTTCGTATTGAGAACAAGGAAAAAAAAATCAGAGGGGACTCAAATTATCTCTGATAAGTGGAAATAAATAAGATGTTCGTGAGATTACCCAAGAAAAAAATGAAGATAAACATGAGAATGTTGAACTATTTATCATTCTACGTGCATGGGAAATCGTTTGTGCTTTCATTTCTCCAAGCAAAATTACTTTACGCTACAATCTACGTGGATTTACATATATTTCTGTACGCGTGTGAGTCTCAACGAAGATTCTATACTTGCACTTTATAACGAGGCATTCGGGAAGAATTGGTGGGCTCAACAAATTCTTTTTATTTCATTTTTATTCCATTTTTTTATGGTTGGAAGATGTTCATATATACATAGTAAGGTACGTGACAAAATTACTAGAATAGTTTGGTCAAAAATATAAGAAAAAAATCATAGTATCTGCGCTTCTATTTCATTATATATTCGTTTTCTTTTTTTCTTTTATTTTCTTTTTTTTTTCCTTTTTTTTTCTTACTTTTGATTATTTGACTTTTCCATTTATCTTCGCTTACTCGCATTTATCAGCTCAGTAAACTTTGTTCGATAATTTAGCGAGGGTAGTAGAAATTCGTGAGCTGGAAATTATGTTAGGTATCAATTATTATTGTTCTCATTGCTATCTATTTATGATCTAGCTATGCTCACTATATTTATATAGCTCAACTATAATGGCATGTAGAAAAAAAATTCTATTTCCAAAGCGTAGAATATACTTAATTTATTCTTTAATACATCATAACTCAATGTTAAAGAGGAAATTAAAAAGAAATAAATGAAACAATCTGAATCAAACATTCCGAATTCAATTAAACTGAACAATTAAAATGAAATACGATATTTAATTCAATCCGAATAGCGGCAGATATAGAACAATATTTAAGTATATATATATATATATATATATATATATATGAAATTCGGTTTCAAATAATTTCCACTCAATATTTCTTCTTTATTCCTCAATTAAAACTGTGATGTATAATTTTAGTTCAAACTATTTTTTATCTCTGAAAATAATCTAACAACGTTTCCCACCACACACAAACATTATATAAAATTCATACATTTATTTATATGCTTTTGTACCTGTGTATATATCAAGGTTGATCTACGGACCGTATGTGACTCATTGCACACATAAAACAGCTGTTTTTGTTTTATAAAATAGTTCTTCGCCTTATAGATAGTGTACGCGTGCGCGTGCCTGGTTTCCTGGTGACCTCCAATAACATTAACTCCCTCAACGCATCACACATGTCCGAGTAGAATACACTCACACGTCTATCCACTCACAAGCACATCCATATTGCCAGAATACACATGCCTCTACTGCCGCCACCCTTTCTTATATTTTTCTCATTCATTTTTTTTCTCTTCTCTTTTTCTCTTTTACCTTTGATGCACTTGTTCATTCCACATTGTTTACTTTCTCCTTTACAATTTATTTTTTTTTGTCTAGCGGGTTTGTATTTTATGCTCCACACTCGTGCTTAAGCCATCGATCTAAAAATCGTCACAGTCTCTACGTGTCATGTCGAGGGCCAACTTGAAGGTAATACTGATACTTATGGACGGTTGGTGAAATTATTTCGAACAAGATAAAGTGGATGGAGTATTTTATTTTATTTTATTCTATTTTATTTTATTCATGATTGGGTCTATGTGCTTTTGACTTCCTAACTGTTGTCTGCATAATGGAGGAGGTGAAGTGGCAGAGGACGGATTTGAAGAGGATTTGTATCTGTCTATTAATCTTTGAGATGATAATACTAATTCCATAATCCAAACTGATATGCTGCTTGGACACATTGTAGAATACTACTATCATATGAGATACTGAATGTTCTTTGAGCTAATCAGACCATAATCTATGCTAAAATTATTCGTTTGATATGTTGGAAAAAAATTAGGTACATGAATAACATGAAATGAAATTAAAATTATCTTCTTTGATATGTGATATGGCCTTGACATTGTATTGAAATCTTGCATATGATTATAGTTATTTCTTCATGTTTGTGTTTTTTTTCTACATATTTTGAAGATTAATTTGCTCGAATATACACACAAGGGCATGGAATGAGAAATCTTTGATGAATTTTCAGTTGAGAGAATATTGATAATAGAAGTTTGTCCGTGAAAAAGACGAAGTAATTTTATCTGTGTAGAGGAAATAACCGAAACATTCTACTACCCGCAAATGGACACACTATCAGGAATTTCTGTATTTCATTTATGTTTTACCGGTTATAAGTTGCCTCATTGACAATCGAGGTTCCTAAGATTTTTGTTTTTATTCATTTATTATATTGAAGCCATTCATTCAGTCAACGCATTATTCTAATTATCTAGAAAACTGAACGAACACCCTTCTCATTCTTTATTATAACCATTCATATAAAATGTGTCATCATCAACTCATGGTCACCATTCATATTCTACCGACTTGGTAACATCTATCCTTACGAAATTCACGGGAACATGTCGATAAAAATATTATAACTCAATGAGTCAACAATTTCAAATTAAATATAATTAATGCAACAATCACGATAGTAAAATAATTGGGGCATTCCATACACTTGTGAAACACGTTACTCCACCTTTGAATAACGTTTATTAAAAATTCACATCATTCAATATGCATTTACTCATGTGAACATCGAGAGATTATGTTGCATGCTATCCATTATTCATTAAAAATTTATATGAATGATATTATGCATACCATTGTGAACAATCAATGTGATTAAACACTATCGACTACGATGAATTTAATGGATATAGATTTCCTGCGGTGGAAAATGACGCACGCGCGAGTGCAGGCTGTTGTGGTTTTCGGTCGCCTTTCATATAAAGTTTAACTTCTCCGGAGAAATTGTGATTATATATATATATATATACATATCTAACCAACCACATGTCATTTTCAAATATATACTGGCTGCTTCTAGATTTCGTTTACCGATGAGAAAGAAGATAAAGAGGGAAAGAGAGAAACATATACCTATGTATATTTATTGATTGGGTCACTTACACACTTACACACCTTTAATTCCTATTACTTGGATACAATCTGGCTCCGCTATCTCTTTTTTACATGCGCAAATAAATATATATTTCAGTATAATATATATAAAGTATCATAATGTGTTGCTAGTATGGTGGTAGATTCTATAGACCACAGTGAACAAATTCGTTATGATTTGTGGAGTCAACCCCCATTGAGAATTTAAAAAAAACCGTGGCGTGTATTCTTATGCTCATTTTATTGAGTCGTTCAACGGATAAATGTGTATTATGAACTGTTATATAACATTTAATGTGTCATAAATTATTTGATGAACAAAGGGAAAATTTTTTGGGACTTGATTCTTCGAAATATTGATAATACAGTATTAATGTACCACAATGAAAAGGAAATGTTTCTCTCGTCCCTTGTACTATTGTCACACATTTCCTTTTTACTCTAACAATACAACATTTTCACCGTTTTCCCTTCCTTTTCCGTTTGTACGAACATTTTTCGATCAGGGGAGCACGCGAAAAATATATATATCCGTAACAAATCATTCAATGATATAATTCGAAACGGAATTTTTACTTCGATATAAATAATATACACTGTCTTTCTTGTTTTGCATTATTCTTACATGTGACTCTTTTAGTCAGACGTGGATATGGAGATTAATTCTGGAACTAATTTCAATTCACCTCCGGCAATTCAAAGTCCATTAAAGTCTGGTAAAAACAACAAGAAAAAAGAAAATTAAATTGAAAATTGAAATTGCGATTAGAACTCCGTGGCAAGGACGTGATAATATTCGATTCGTTGTTATTATCACACTTTTCCTAATATAATGAAGACATGAGTAAGAAGCAGAATGAATAGCGTCATGCGCGTAGAAAATTATCAGTTTTGTGAATAACATTCGAATAACAAGAAAAAAGTACGAAATGTACAGCGAAATGATTGAGGTGTTGTTAACCAAGATAGCAGTCCGTGTAACAGAATTTTCTTCAAACAGGAGTCAAATACACATCAATAATTTTATGCATTTAAAAAACTCAGTGCATAACCAATATGTCTGTGAAAAATATGCCTGCATACTGCATGAGTATTTTCGTTTTCAACAGTTGTTTAGAATGAAGTTCTGGATGTATACACCGTAATGAATTCATGTATAAATTATATATCTATATAATTTAATTGATATATTCATGTATTAATTTATCCGATTATTTGAATCCCCTGAATGTTACTTTATGTCTTAAAGATGAACTCTTGCATGTAAATTTTTCGACGGCTATCTTTTAATTAAATATGACTGTATAACTCTTCCACACGTGTTCACCTTTTTTTTTCCATAATTGGAATAATTGACGGCATCATCTTTGACTCAATTAGATTGTATAATGGTGCTTCAATTTGATCTGATTATTCATATTTATATTCAGTATTTATTCAGTACCTTTCTATTTTATTCTCTTCTTGTATACCTATTGAATATATATATATTTTTTTTTTGTTTAGTGAAATGTAATTTTCACATATGGTATTTTTCATGTGTGTGAAATGAGTGTGAGTTTCACCTGCGATTCATTGCAGGTGACTGGATGTTCACAGTGAAAATGGTTAAACAGTTTGTAGATACATGTAAGTTTATTTATTTTGAATAACAATATTTATATGTTTGAAGGCGCATCCTTGAAGGCACGGTGGTCACCAATCGATGCGTATACCAGTTCTATAATTAATTGACGACATTCGTGCCGCTTTCGCATGCCACATTTCATGTATATACATACGTGCATATATATATTCACAACCAGCAGCGATATGTGCAGTATGCAACCGATGTATGTGTTGCAAAATATTTTCGCCACTGGCATTTATCCATTTTTCACTTCATATTACATTTTTTTATTTACATTTTTATTACAAATTTTTTCTGGTGATGAAAAAAAAAATATTTATATCATATCGAATCTGAAATTACAAATTGAGAGAAATCTTTATGTTTTTTCCCCCATCTGAAATAGATGAATTAATAATGAAAAAAACCATTGGATTAATGAATGTCACAATGAATAATGCGCACAATTAGTTTTTGTATAAACTTACAGTATTTGAAGAAGGCATTTGGACCAATATCTGTTATTTCATTCATTCACATTAAAAAGGGGCGTTTTTGTGGGTGAAATGTATTTTAATAAATTCATCCGGAATAAAGGTTTCCTCCTGCGGCACGGTACCAAAAATATTCCACAGCTTTTTGTCATAGTCTATGTAAACGAAAATCAATACTTTAACTGGTTTTTTTTATACAAAATATAAAATCATAATATGGAATATTCACGAAGTTGCACTAAATTATTGCAAGCGTATGTATTTTCTGTATGGATGTAGTAGTGATTGATATTTGCATTTGTGGCGTGTGATATGAATTAAAATATTGAATATATCATGTCTATTGAATGAATATATGAATTAAATTATAATATGCGTAATAATCTATGAGAGATTATACTTCTAATGTTTTTTGTTTACTTATCATGACGTTGAACGAGAGTTAATTGAAATGTTTTTATCAATAGAATTGAGATATGATCAGTAACCAGATTTGTTCTTGACATAGGTCTTGAACATTTTTTATTTCTTTTGTTTAATACCATGCTTTTTTTTAAATGTTTTGTGATCTAACTTATTCCTTCATTTTATTCTTTCTGTATCAATTTCTTATCAGCTGCCGATGATGTTCTCATACATAAGTCTGAAAATTGATATATCGGATTGAATGATAAAAATGCCCACGTGTGGCATATGAACTCAATTGATTTTAATATTTGAGATCAAGCGTTATCGTCACATGACCTTTTGAAAGAAAATTTATAAATCGCAATTTTCCTGATGACAATTTTTGTTATCTTTCTCTAGCTCATTCTCATTATATTTATTTTTCTCTTTTACGTGTTTACATTTTTCACATGCATCTGGTTTTTATTTCAATCGATGTTTACATTGAGTGATCCTTGGTTTTATAGATATACTTCATGACTACTTATGATTGCTCAAATAATTTTACTATAAGTTATTAATGCAGTTTTCAATTATTGTATCAGTGAAATATATTGATAAAGCAATAATGATTCTATTCCTAGAAATCTATCCAATTGGCACTACATAAACGCGTATATTTCTGCAGCAAAATACTGCAAGTTCACTATCACAGTGTTTCTTCGCACTTTTATATACATATATATGATTGCTTATATAGAGCAGAGGTGGCAAAACAATGTTGTGCTCTGATCGTGGCTTTCAAACTCCGAATAGATACCATATACAACCTAGAGAATATGTTCGTATGAAAGAAAATGCCCAAGGCACTAGTGTTCCATAGCTATATAGATGTATATAAATACATATATGCCACTTGCAACGAGAGTGGCACGACCGATATATGTATACGCCGGTATATACCTACCTACCTACCTACCTACCTATCTACCTACATACCTACCTACCTACCTACCTACCTACCTACCTACCTACCTACCTACCTACCTGACTGCCTGCCTGCCTCCCTGCCTATATAGAAGGCGCGATGAGGAGACGTTCCTCAACTAACCATAAAACTGGCGGCATGAGTATAGAAACGTGTTTCAACTTACACGATTATTTTCTTTCGCGGTGGCGCTTCATACCAAGTTCTGTATTCTTTACTTCTCTCTTTATCTCACTCTCTCTTGCTTCCTTCTTTATATATATATCTTGGCTTACCCATCGGCGATACGTGCTTTGCGTACGTCTCGTTTGCGACTGGATTTGTATGTTGTGATCAAGCGACTCTGATTTCAAAAACGATTCACCAGGCGTTTGGGTGGTTTCTTTCCTGCTTTTTCATTACTAACGCGAGTAAAGTGTATGTTTATATGCGTATGCTGTTGAATTCAAATGGATGTACAGAAGCTCATGGATGAGAAGGATAAGAAAGAGGAGAGACGAAAGTACACACGCACATATACAGTAATGCTTATTGCAATACAGGAGCATTTTACTGGGCGGCTTATCAACAAACAAAATCTGAGGGAAAATATATATGATAGTGTAAACCAAACAAATTTAATTGTCAGACGTGTTGTAACGGATACCGAGCGCAGTGCGTAATCGCGATATCACTTATGCACGCGTGCAATTGCATGCTTATGTGTAAGTTCTATACGTTTGGATATGTATGTATTTGTCGTGATGTTTTTCCAACATCTCAAAATTATTTCCGTATTCGGGGATTTGAGTTGTGGAGAAAAAAAAGTTTTATTGCAAGTTCGAGCTTATTGAGAGTTATGAGAATGTGTTAAGATGGAAAATGCATCATCAAATACTTCCACATATGCGAATATATGATGAACATAATTTGAAGCGTATAATCATAATTAAAAAATTAAATACCATAATGTCGAATGACAGATTGTGATTGAATTATTGTATTGAATTTTAATCGACAACACAGATTTTCACGATCAATTTATGCCAAGTTAAACTGTCGATAGAAAGTGGTTTGTTCATTATTTTCTTATATCTTGTCATGTACAAAATCCGTTTAAATTTATATCCAACTGATATGCCTGAGCTAATTTAATGTTTCTTTGGCCTAATTCAGTTCGCAAACACCAACAAAAGTGGACCTACCGTGCGAGTAACTTGAAACTAAATATGAAATGTCTAATGTGTTCATGGTAGAGATTTTTCTTCGTCGGATCAAAAAAAAATGTGGAGCGAATAATAGTGAGACTGAGGTGAAAGAAAGCGAAGTAGGATGAGAGAAAGAGGGGAAGAAGAAGCGTATAAATGTATACACAGGATCGAATGAGACAGAATGGAGCTATATACAATCTGGTAGGTCTATTGTCGTCTCATAATCGATGCTAAATATGCCGAGAGAGGAAGATCGGACCTCGAGGTAAGGCGAGAGCCAGACACGAACAGACCCGCAGGAGAATAAAAGAAAAAAAAACTAAAAAAAAAAAAAAAACAAGAGCAAGAGAATAATAGTTGAAATAGTGTTTGAAAGAGAGAGAAAACAAATAAGCGGACGCGCCTCTTATTATTTTTATAAAGAGGATCGACAAGAAGGAAGGGCATGGCTATATAAAGACATTCGATACCTGGACCATTCTATGCGTGACCCACGAGACTTATGGTTTTATTTGTGGTTAACGAAATTACGGGTTCGGCTTCCAATGCGATATTATATACATCGTTGTTCAATGTGAGGGAATGAGGAAGATTGTGTGTGGAATATATAAGAAGAGAGACAGTGCAAGAGATTCCACGGATCAGTTTCCGTTCACTATTTGGGACATCGAAGATGTTGTGAGGAAAAAAATGAAACCTTTTTGCTTTTTTTTTACAATTTTTTTTTCTGGTTCAGATAAAATCCTTGGCATCTTGTCATCGTTCATGTGGTCTCAATCCTACTGAATTTGCTCACGCGTGTTATCTTTGAATGTACCTTTGTGTACATAAATGTGACTCTCAGTTTATTAAATGCGCCAGTGAACGAAAGATATTGACCTGGTGATAGAACAATAAAAAAAATAATGGAATAACGGTATATAATTTTTGGTTGAAGAGTAAAATTGAGGTTTAATCATTTGTTTTTTTATGGTTTGGTTTTAGGGAAGAAAAAGAATGAGAGATTCGTGTTACAAGATAGGAAATAATTATATCATTGAATTTTATATTTGTAAAATGAAAAAATTATAAAGGTGTCTGGAAGAATGAGGATAATCCATAACAGGATTGAATGCACTATATTCAATTTCAATAAAGATGAAATATATAAATATATATATACACTTATAGAATGAAGGCTCCAAATCCTGAGAAACAAAAAAAAAAGATATTACTCTATCAATTTGTTTCAATTAAAGATTCCCCATTTCATTCAACTTAGTTGCACTTTTTTCATATATATACAAAATATTAATCGACATGAATATGGATGGAACGAAACATGGATGTACCCGAGAGAGTCAAAGAAGTTCCAACTCAGCGAGTTGTAAATATTTTATAAGTGAATGAAGGAAAAAGAAGGGAGAAACTATAAATATAAAATCGAATGAAGCTTTATTCTCCCTCATTCTTTGCATGTACATATATGCCGAATCCAATGGTGCAGAGCTTATCAATAAGTTGTCATGAAAAACGTGAGTCATCGCAACGCGCTAATGCCTCGCCAAGTGCACTTCTGAAGCAGCACACTCTTATCAAATTGTTAACCATCCATGTCACTAACGACTTTGGGAATCGAAGTTGTGGACGTGTGCGTATATTCTCTGTGTGAATATACACCTATTAGGTCTGTTGAAGAGAGTGTGGTACTTTGTGTGTGAAAGGGGGAAATTTCAAACTCAAGTATACAGTTTTGACTCCATTCACGTTTAATATATTGTGAATCAAAATTCTTCATGATAAATATAATTATTCATGAGATTTTTTCTAGTCGAATGAATATTTATTATGTTTATTATTCATATAAGATAATAGATGTATTAAGAATTAACATTCTCTCTGTGGCTTATCATTTATTTTTCAGAGATTAATCACTAATTAGTATGTTGGTGAGGCCAGCCACACGGAAATTGATTATTTTACTTTATCGTTTTTTGTAGTAGAATTTTACAAACTTTGTAACACTTGAAGTCGATGTGAATTTTTATGTATTGGTGTTATTTATGGATTAACATTCGAAGAATTCAATCATGATGTTATTTCTTATCTATGAGATTTTATAAATAATGAAATTCATGAGAAAAGCTGAAACATAAGAACGAAGAAGTAGCTGAGACATTAATGAATTTGTTTGCAGTTGATGGTTTGAACCTACGCTGAGAAATCAACAATACTTTTGACCGATTTCATGATTCGAGATGTTCTATGAAATACATCATTGAAAGGATGTATTTGCTGAAGGAATCACATATATATATAAACTTGTACATAGCTTGAATGCAAAGACATGAAGTCTTATCTGTATTTTGGTATTATTCTCTATTTGCTCTTCATCGGATGCAAACACTATGCGAATTCCCATCGTTGGAACTTTGAATGTCTCTTGTTTGATAATGCGATTGAGTTTACTTATATATTTTTTTTGGGTTTTGCATTCCGTTGTTTTCACTCTATTGCATAATCGGCAAAATTTTCAGCTTTATATGTGTATCCAACTATCCACATACATTTATACGTTACGCATTTCTGTATGTATTTAGTGTGCCTTCTCTTTGTTCATGAACGATCTCCTAAAATGCATACACAACACTGACACATTCAACATATTATTCGCATAGTTCGTTCAAGTGTATCACTCCATTCACATCATGTACATAAGTAAATGCCATTTTAGTCCACCAGAACGGAATAACCAGGCGCAGTCTTCCAATATGCAATTACATATATATGTATATACTGAAAAAGTTTCATATTACTCTATTGTATCGTTAGGGAATAGCGCAGTGCATTTCATTGCATGGCTATTTCATGAAAATTTTCAATTATAAATTCACCTCTAACGATAATTATCAACAATAAATGTTTATTTTTACCGCAAATGTCTTGGATTAACTTTGTTCTTGTGCTCTATTGGTGTTCAAGGAATGGTTTCTAAAAATTTGTTTGTTTGGAATGTAGAATGGAATCAGTATGTTACCAGTATGTAGAAATTAACACCATAACGTTAATTTCAACATATTATAGATTGCTAAAATCCGATATATAACTAATTATGCTTATTTTCCATGTGTTGTAGAGCTCTATATTATTTTACTTCGATTAAAATATTGCTCATCAGAAAAGTTAATTTCTTTATAGTTTGGAGTGTTAAATTTTACGGTGACTAATATATATTTGGCACATGGACGAAAGCCGTGATGGTGGTCGCAACCACGACACACATAGGTATGTTAATATATATTTTAATAGACCGCGGCAATTTAAAAACACCCAATATAAGTCAAATGAATAAAGTTGTGTTATTATAAACAGGCGTGCACGCGCATGTCGGGTCCTTTAATCTTGACAATATTCAAGAAGACACAAAAAAAAAATTAAAAATGGAATATAGAGAAAAAAATGAGTATGACCGACAGAATTGAAATAGTAAGGAATACGAAACTGCTTGCATATACTCGCCTAATTATTAAGGCGGTACCTAATTATTCTTGGAAAAGATAATGATATGATGCCACCCCCATATCTTTCAATGTTAATTCTTTGAATTAATTGTACCGATGTGTGACACAACCATATTCATACGCTAATATTTCATATAGACATTTAGAAAAATGAACAATGATTTTAAATTACTAAAAATCACGAGCTCATAAACTACACAAAAAATGTCTTACATAAATTCATCATATGAATTTCGTAATGGTGAGCCAATAAAATTGTTTGATAAAAAATTAAAAACTTTTTTTTGTTGTCCCTCTTTCACCATATCATGACCTTGCCCTCGGACGATTGCCAGTTTTATCTGAGGGACAGATCACCCAACAATTTCTATTACCTAAATTCGACACAGTAATAAATCTTCCATTCGGGTATTCGGAATGAATATTTTATGGAAATATTTTCAAGGCTTTTATGTTAACAGACAAAAAGACTGGAGAAGGATATTAATTTGGAATGTAATACTTTACGATAGAGTTATCTATTTTATTATAAGAATTAAGAGTAGGTCACGAATATTCCACGAAAGATGGTCCATTATTTTTCTTACACATAAAAAAACAATAGCAAGTTGCAATGAAATTGCAATATCCAATAACACCAACGAATAAAAGTTCGCCCATTATATATTGTGAAAACAGAGATGTGCTACCAGATGCAGTACCACGCTTAATTTTTTTCATTTGCACAACAATAAAATTTCTTTTCTTGCGTCATTATCCTCAATAAAATCACTGCACTGTGAAAAATATTGTTATGTCATCGATAACATATTTTACTGCAATACAATTGTCCAATAAATACAGTAAGAATACAATTCATCTTTAGTATACGATTATCATACTGTTGCAGAAATCTAATCGAAGCCCATTCATTTTCCTGTACCACCATAATAATTTTTCTTTGCGACATTCTTTTCATCCTCTAACTGATGTGAGAATGTAGCAATTCAAAATGAATATGTCCATGAGAGGCGGCCCTCAATAGCAATATAAATTCGAATAATTTTGTTTAGCATCAACACAACTCGACATTTGTTTGATATATACCAAGTACAAATGGTGGATGCAGAACATATTGGATGTATATATGTATATATACACATATAAACTCCATCCATATATTTCAGCACGAGAATCATCCGGCATAGGTTTACGACGCGAGGTTTAGTTTCCTTATAACCACTCAAGTGCCGTGTAAATTTAACGATGGGTGGAATAAGCAGGTCTGACTCAACCAATGGACGAGTTACGGTTTATCGTTGCGGAAGCTCATATCTTCTTGGAGTAGTGAACGAACAACCAAAATAATAATAATAATAATAATAATAATAATAATAATAATAATAATAATAATAATAATAATAATAATAATAATAATAATATTGAAGATGAAAGGAAAAAAGTAAAAGCAACAACAATTGAATAGATGAAAAAAAAAAAGTACACTTTCTTAAGCATAGCTCAAACTGGACCGCAATGGTGCTTCTACAATGCTAAAACTTGTGTGTTGAGACCATAGGAAGAGCCATCATAAACCTAGTGCTCAAGTTTCAATTATTTTTTCATGACTTCAGATTTTTTTTCCTCTACGCTCATTATATTTTGTGAAATGGGTGTATATAGAAATTTTTCAATTTGCATATGTTCTTTTCTTCGTCAACCAAATGGTGGAATATAAATGCTTAAATGTTTTTTTCTGCAGAGAAAATAATGAATAAAAGAAAGGATTTTCCATAATATTAATATCTTTTTTTTTTCTATCTTTCATTATTATATTAAACTAGTGAGAAGAAAAACGATAAAACTTTAGATTATTTCAGCAATTAGGTAGTCATTTACCTGAAGTACCGATTTCACAATCTATGTGTAGATTCATACATGTATAATAAATTTTATGCTTTTACTTGAGAGGTATAAGAAGTTTTAAGTGTCATGGAAAAAAAAAACTACTCACCGTTATTGCTAGGCAAATAACCACGAGAAAATATTATTTGCATACACTAATTTATATATAGGTACAATTTGTTGTGGTTACAACTATGTATTAAATTGCATTTAACAATTAATTTTTTCAACTTTATTTCTTCTGTATGCATACATAATGAAGAATATATATTGAGAATGATTAATTGCAGGGAACGATCTATTTTCTAGTTTATGTATCATTATATGAATATTACAAGTTACTATCAATATAAGATATGCATACTTTCAAATAACCAGCACCCAATGTCCAGTGGCACACGTACTCACACATATATATGTCATTGCCATCTGGTAAAAATTACGAAAATTTTATTGACCCCCTGATATTAAATGTGTTTATAAAATGAAAAAATTGAAAAAAATCCTCTTTTTTTCTTGACGATTTTTTCTTTATTTAACTTTTTATACTTATAACATCAGGGCTTTTTGGAATAGACGATAATATTCATTAATAATGCACTTGGGATTCTTGTGATGTGCTCAAGGCGCCAAAATAATTGGAAAGCTCGGTCGTCGATGCAAGCAGATATAAATATATAATTCACCGAGAACGAAGTAAATCACCGCCACCACCAGCATTGTCGATCGAGCGAAGATGGGAAAAAGAAGCAGAAAAAAATAATAAAATGAGGATGGAGAAAAAACAAGTGAGAAGAGAAAAGAGAAGAGAAGTGAAAAAAATCAACGAAAAAGATCAGTTGCACCTGCTACCTTAAAACTCATCATATGCTTCAGCACCTGGGCCAATATCACTTTGAGCAAAATATTCTTGGATGTTCTTTCCGCCCATATCACCCTCGATGAAATTCACTATCCTTAATATTTCGTATCATCATTGATATAAAAACGATTAAATATATTTATGATGTCTTTCATCGACAATCACCGTTATGCACATGGAAATAACCACCTTGTTTAGTGGCTCAGGCAATCGAAAATGTTACTTTCATCGAGCAAATGTTTAAGAGATGGGAGAAGTGTGCTTCACATTTTGCAAAATATCACTGATCAATAGTGGACGCTATTCCATACTTTAGAGCTTCGTCATAACAAAATTCATGAATAAATGATTATGAAACGTACTTCATCTATGAAAACTCATTTGCTATATGTTATTAATCATTGAAATAAAATTTTTTTTAGAATTAAATTCCTCATCTTAATTGTGGAAAATATATTTCCATACCATATTTTGTTCACTTCACTGTTCTTAATGTTCTCAAAATGATTGGGATTTCTCCTAAGCTCGGAATCATTATTTTATTCGAGCAACAAATACAATATACAAATACATATATTATCTGTGTGCTGGACGGTATCTAAATCAAAACAACAGTGAAGTATATCTCCCCTTTTTTGCCTATACAATATATAGGTGTACACTACATAGCGAGAAGATTAGCACTTGATGCATGGCTACCAAGATTGCCCACATTGGATGAGAGAACCAATGACAGAGTACGAAAGAGCGGAACGAACCGAGAATTCCATGTTCCCTTACGTCAATGGTTTATACCTATACACATTCTTGCACACTTAAGCCCTCATGCCAGTAAACCTCCCTTATGGAAAAACTGTCCTGTGGGCTTTATCAGTTTATCCCCAATATTCAGTGGAATAAAGGAAAAAACGAGGATGACAATAGAAAAAGAAGAAATATTTCCTACCTCATATTTTGATTTAAATCAACTTAATCAATTCAATTCTCTGTTCCAATGTTCCCCATAGCTGAATCAATTTATTTGTCATAATATATATGATAAAGCGACATTCATGAGATAATGAAAACGATGGGCATTTTGGGCTTCATGTCGCACAATATTAAAGCATGGATACCATAGATATACACTAGAGAATGTCATATAGTATGGCGAAATTGGAACTGGCAAATGGGGCTAACAGAGTATATAGAGTAGAGTGTGTCCTGATACCACAACCGCCGGAACGTGCTCCCATATTTCAATTAAATATCTCCTTGAACACACATATGTCTATGTATATATATATATGAATTCCAATAGGAGGAATTTGATGGTGTACAGTTGGAGAAGTATGTACTGACGGACCTTTACTTACACGCTCGTGGCACTGCCATCCAACTTCGCCATTGCTCGTTAGTCGTAGAACACAAAATAATAAAAAGATTTTCATTCGATAAATTTACATCTTCATTACCATTACAATTTTCTTCATCACGCCAAGAAATTCATTTTACTTCTTCATATTCTCCCTTTTCTTCTTCTTTTTCATTTTTCATTTATGACTATGACCCTGGTCGCGCGCAAGTTTACGACCTCGACCTCAACGTGACTACGATTTGGGTCGGTGGTTCAACGGCGTGCACGTGGGTTTCATTTTTATATTTTTTTATTCTATCCTATAAATGAGGAAAAAAAAATATGAGAAAATGAAAAAATTTTACCGGAACAAACTGTCGATTTAACTTAATGCATTATGGCAATCGCGTGACGAGAATATCGATAAACTTTTATCCACCTTATATTTTTGTTTCTGGGAAATTTCCTCAGAAGCATATGAAGAAGAGAAAAACTTCACTTATATATGTATGATTTACTGCTTAGTTTGGAAGCGAAATATATATACATCCACAAAGTAGTACGAGAAAAGAAAAAAATCGCGTTAACTTCCTCGAAATTTATACATATCCACGGCGTATTTAGTGTCAGAAGAATGTTTCGTACTTTTAGTTTCAATGACAAACACGTGAAAAAGTTCTCAAATATAAAAATGACCCCATAGATATGAGAGAAAAGAAAACAAAAAAGTTGAAAAAAAGTCCCATCGCACTTTCACCTATCAATTGCATCAACGAATAATATCGTTGATGGTAGATGAAGTATGCCCATACGGGTTATTCTTCTGAAATTGTTTTCTCAGCGAGTCTCCCAATTCCAACATGCTTGAGTATTTTACTTCATCGCTTCTTTTTCTTTCCCCCAAAATTTTTCTGTTTTATTTTCGTTCACCATTTTCTCCTAATAAAAAAAAAAAACAAAAAACAAACAAAAATAACGATGCCACATTTTCCAGAAGAGAGCGAGATAAATCGCCTCACAGTTGATCACTATCCAAAGGCCAACAGCTCGTGTGGGTCAGAACTCATCTCGTAAAAATATAATGGACGGTCTATGGAGCCCAAAAGTATACGCGCAAAAATTGATTTGAAATTTCAATGGCATTTCTTTTATTCTTTTTCTCAGAATGCTCTACAGACATAGAAATGAGCAAATTTATTCGCTAACATCTACCATCTCATTATCTACCACATATCAAATTAATTGTCAAGACATTGAACAACTAATCTCAAGAGTTCATTGACATATTGTAGCTAGATTTGGGATTGAATTATAATTCAAAAATAATAAAATACACCTCTACTTTTTGATTCTATTATACATATTCTATTCTTCCTTTTTTTCTTGAAACCGAATGAATAAAATATTCTACACCATGTAAGTATATAAAAAAGTAGGAAATATTACAAATCAGAGAGGAAGAAATTTACGTCTCACCACAACCCTACATATATCTATATATTCATTTATTTATTTATTTATGTACAATAAGGAATATCACTGACTGTAAACGAGTGAACTAGCGCGTTCCACAATGTTTCAGAGCACGAAGCCGCGTGACACGCATAAATTACGATGTAATTACATAGTCACTGACGATCACGATCGAGCGCGCGGTTCTCTCGTGAGATACACAAACACATACACACACAAACCCACGCACACCCGTACATATATATGTATATGCATGCATACATTAACTGAGAGCAATAGCAACACCGGGCAGATCCAATCTCCCTTCTGAGAGATATCCCTGTCGAAGTTTCAGTGCCAAGTGCGGCTTGCAATACCCACACATATAGAGATACATATATGAATATATATTGCAACATGGCTGTGTTCTATTTCGTTATTTCCACAACGTGCCGTAACTATAGTCTCTGATAATAATCCCTATGCTCGCCATTAGAACAATAATTGTGGTGTAGGTGACGCGACAACCGGAATCATGCTCGAAATGGACGTTATGTATGTTTACCATAGTGGCTTCGATATCTATGTATATGCTGCTATATATATTATCCAACTTGCGTTGTTATACTTTGTAGGCAATACTACTTCAAGCGTATATAATAGTGGAACAACAGACTCGGATATATTGGGGACACCATAAACAATTGTAGTCATGCATTAATCGGGTGGATTACAACATGTATATAGATGGGTAAACATATAATATGGATTTATATGGTGGGTTTAGAAAGACATTTGGTTTGATTGCACAGAATATTTCATAGAAATTTGGACGTTTTATATTTTAATTCTAACTTTTGAAAGCTTATTGGATAATTTTGTGTTTTTATTCAATAAGTTTCGTTTTCTCTTTGTGCAAGTCAGAGATTAGATCTATATTTTGAAAGAGTAAAGGAACAAGAGGATATTTTGAAGGAATGTTTTTGTCATGAAAGATGATCAATTTTTTACTGTATGCAGAATTAACTAAACTAATTTGATTCGAGAACGCCTTTGGTTTTATTGTTGATGATGAGAAGGCTAGTTCAATTTTGAAAAACACCTAAAGTAATGATGGCGATACTACGTCAAGGGTATACAATAATATATATGAAATATCCGTAGGTAAATATTACAATTGTGTCTGTGTTTTATGTGTATTTGAATAGAATAACGCATAGTTGAGAAATGAGTATGTACGTTACATATATTTAACTTCTCCTTTCCTTTCTACGCGCGCCAACATTCGTAATGCGATCAATCTTATACACCCGAAATGATTTTATATTACGATTGTAAAATTGAATGCAATCCAAATGGATTAATACAACAAAATCGCAGCTTTCGTTCTCCCGCCTACTCCACAATTTCTCTCCTGTTGCACTGCGAACTTTTGTGGATATATGCATCTTTATGTATTCTTACAACTAAAAATAAAAGTTTAATTTCTCAGTCGTTTAGACAACAAGAAAGAAAGAGACTTAAATGAAAACCGAGAATTTATATTCAAAGAGTTTTCTGTTGAGAGATACTTTTTCGTATGTGTTCAATTTAGGGTTGGGGTTGGGGTTGGGGTTGATGTTGGAGTTAAAGCTCGACTTGATATAAACCGTATTATTATCAATAGCAATTATTCGACTAGGTTTTCTCATTGAAAGAACAAAGTGATAACATTTTATATAGTCAGCCATAGGAATGAAGAGTTTTTTGAAGGAATGAAGATGATATGCGTGGAATGAAGTGGAAGGATAAAAGACCGACTGTGGCTTATGATTCCGTGTGTATGTTGGTATATGATAAATATTCATGTGTGATAGGATTTTCTGAGCGATTGTGTAATTGATGATTGATCAAAACGGATATTTTGAATGAATCAAACTCAATTGTTTCCATCTAGTATTCATATGGATGTTTTTAGTGAGGTTTATTCCTTGGAAGATTTAAGGTATTCTGTCATTCATCAATTTATTCATTGCACTCAGCTCTATCTTTACCACATGATCAAATTCATTTTTATTCATATTAAATCGTTATAATTATGTATTCAATACATGATTTGGGTATGTTTAAAAGCGTTTGAAAATTTAAAATAACGAAGATGAAAAAACTTCATTTTACGATTGGTAAATTGATGAGTTGTGGCTATGGGAGTTCCAAAAAATAAAGTTGGTAGTGAATGTAAAAGGGCGCGTGAGAGTGAGAGAGTGAAAAATGGTAAATGAAAAACGAGATGGAGAGAAAGATAGAGCGAGAGAGGAACAAGCCATCGGCTTTGCTTCACATCAAACCCACCGGAGCAAATCTCCGGCACACAACCTGACTAACTTTGCGCATAGCAGACTAAATCCACCCACCCGTGCAGCTGACCTGTCCTCTTTGGTGATTACCTGAGCGCCGCTGATGCATTTTCTAGATCGTCACCCAGTAGCAAATCGAACGGATGCACCACCGGAAATCTCCGTACACTCCAAGAGTTATGTATGTATATACAGATATATATATATATATATATATATATATTTGCGTATTTGTGTATTTGTGTATTTGTGTATTGTGTATTGCACAGGCCACTTGAGTTAATTGAGGCATCCGGTTTTGGCGAATGGATTTACGGAAAGATATCAAATTTTCTCTGTTCAATCTACCCTTTTTTTTTCTCTTCAATAACATTCTTTTCTATTCCTTGATATGCTATTTTATAAATAACGAGAATATTCATAAATAATCTCAACCAATGATATCCATTAGTTTTTTCAAGAACGAAAAAAAAATGGGGTATTAATGAAAGAGTATTTTTTAGACCGCAAAGATTTTCCGAAAATTTTATCATAATTGATAGAATTACTTTTTCTCTCCAATCTTAATGAACATTACTCAATCTTCTCCCGAACTCTCTCATTATTTTTGCCACGTATATCCCATGTGAAACTCATCATTGAGTTCACCTCGTGACAAAAGTTGGCAGTGTCGTGCTATGCTGCAAAGTATAATGTATATAGACATATATTCTTTTGTTTATATTTGCATGTACGTATAGATAGATATATACAGGCGCAGAAATTCGAGTCTCGCGCGTGAAATCCGAGAGGATGGAATTAGATAGTAATATCGTTTGTTCAATTCACCGGGTGCGCCTCTATATTCTCGCTTCAAAACTTCATTCTCACTTGCATTCTCACATGCTATCTATCTTATTCAGTCTCTCTGCTTCTCTGCTCGCCCATTCTGGCTCGTCTTTTGCCTCAAGATATTCATCAGTTCGTGTCAAGGGGTTGCTGCTTGGCGTACAACCCTCGTAGCAAACGGTTCACCGCCCCGATGACGTCCTCGAGCATTTTGTGTACTCTCTATTTCTCTCGCTCACTTCTCTTTCAGTCTCCTGTTTCTCCTTCATATCTACCTTCACCGGGAATACTATATACATATATGTGATACACTCGTCTCTCTCATCTATTTCCATAGTGAATTTGCTGAAAACTCGAGAACCGACAAGATATAAATTTTAATAAGGTACCAAGCACTACTCGCCATTTGGATTGACAACTGCTTCAACTGTTTTGTTATTTGCATATGAATTGAATGAGAGGGATGAAAATAATGGGAATGATGAAAAAGTAAAATAATACAATTTTTGAGGTAATTGGAGAGGGTCTATATGGCGAAAATGTTTTTGCATAGGGTGAAGTTGAATTTTTATAGACAGATGATTGAAAATCGCAAAATCTTTCTCATTAGATTGATTATGTTCACAAGAAATATTTACGCTGTATCAGCTCAACCAACTTTTATTCTTTCACTGTCACCAAACTGATATTTAATGTCTACACATTCGATTGTATGTATATATCCTCACTCACTATGACTTTGTGGAAGGTAACTGCCGACTGTGTGAAATCGATACACTCAACGCTGCTGGTTCTGTCATCCATGTCGTCGTCTATACCAGTTATATAGTTACAGGTAAACCAATGTTGAATATTTCAAGATAAATTAATCGTGATTAATTAATAATATTACAATTTCATTTGGGCAATATTAATTCTAAACGGGACTTTTTGCATACAATTACATTTATTCATCATCTGAAACCTAATTAATTATCTTCTTCAATCAATAATAATATGATATTATTGCAAATCAATGACATACCACAGTCGAAATACTGATTTATTTACTTTTCAACGGAATACTTACCAAAGTGAACTCCCCTATCTACTGTCATTGATTGTATTCAATTCGCTCACCAATTGAATAAATCAATTGAAAATCATCGAGACGATTCACAATTAACAGAAATAAATCGCAGACACTGTGATAAATATTCTTTTATGATTCTGAAAATTATTCTATATTATTGGATCCAATTTGGTAAATTCTCCAAAGAATATGGATACAATATCGGGGATGATCAGTGGAATACATTTGAAATATCTGTTTGACCTCATCTATACTCATAAATTAACACAATTTCATTTCGGACACACATACATAATTACTATTTAATCATCTACTGAAAGTCCATTTACAAACGGATACGTGTGATATTATGCATCCACCCTTATTGCTATGTTGCGCTGTTTGAAGGACCCTCCTTTAGTTAAATCCCTGCAGTGTCCGTCATTCCATCAAATCATGAAAATGGATATGTGCTCACCGCACCAACTCCTACCTCCCTCTCATATCATCTTCCACATGCTTCCACATGTCTGAACATAATTTTCTCACACACACACACACACACAAAAACAGACATCACTACTCACATATCCTGCACCACAAACAGATGTTTGAATTTACACGACCAATTTTTGATTATTGCCTTCAATATACGTTTGAGTTACTAAACGGAAATATTGACGACACACTGTGGCCCACTGACAACATATGCACACCTATATATATATTTTTGTATGTATGTATGTGCTGAGTTGGCATTATATCTGTTCATCTACACTTGAAATTTGCATTCAGATCTTTATGATGCAGATCCCAAATGCTGACTCTCGTCACGTTTAATCGACGTCATGAATAATAACTTATGGATATGGGGAATGAGGTGGTGGAGGTGACAGATATAATATTCAGAATGAGGGGATGAAATGTTGAGAGAGAGGAAAAAATGGGACATAAAACCAATTTTTTTTTACTGCTGTTAAAAATGGTGTATTGTGGTCTACGCTGTATTGTGATATCGTATATCTGTATATTCGTATGTATTAGTCTTTAAATTTGAATATATATGTGCACATACATAAAGAAGGATTAGTGTGATATCATGTGGGTGCCTCGGTTTTTATTTTGATATTAATATTCATTATCCTTTTTAATAATAAAATATAATTCAAAGGAATTCAAGATTATTGCGAGTAGTGTATTATTATTTGCATATGTATCGCATTACCATGGAATATGTAGTAGAGTTCATGGAGATTTTGTGATTAATATTGTGTCTGCATGCGCGTGTGTGCGTAGGGTCACGTAGGGCAAGTGTGCGCAGTGGGTAAAAGTGCGCACATTTGCCCCACATGACTCTATGTGTATATGTATTGATGAAGTATTGCTTTTGTGTGTGCATGCGTCTACATGTGAATGATGTTGAAATTTTATTAATGTGAAATGGGAATCGTTAAAAGTTTTCACAACTACAAATGTCGAGTTTTGGATATTTTTTTCATTTTTTCTTGATTTTTCAGTTTTTTTGTTTTTGCGTGCCCGTGTTATTCAATTTCCTGCCGCATATTTTTATTTTGTTATCAGAATGCGTGGAATAAAACAAAAATGCCACAGAAATTATGTATTCACAATGAAATTCTGAAGCAATGAAATGCAATGTGGTACGATTACTGCAAAATATAAATTATAATCAAATAAGTATTCTCTTGAAAAGAGGGAAAAGTCTACAATTTAAAATTTAATTGTAAATTTCCTCGTCTGAAAATAGCCTTCATGAACGTGCTCACCCATATAAAAATTTCCAAACAAAATTTGTCACTACATAAAGTGCCCATAACCTCTAATAACAAATCATGATAAAATCCCGACAGCTTGAAACAAGTTTGTTAGATACATTACGTGAAGTAATTGTAAAATATATCGGGACACAAGCGAGTCCATTGGGTCAACGAATTCCACGACTAAACACAAATTCACATCGACACACAAACACGTTCACATAGATATATAGATTATAGCGTGTATACATTGCCCAACCGATCGTGAAGTGTGATATTACTGTGTACTACAAAGTTGGCCCTCCCACTGCCAGTAAAACTTTTGACCACAGCAACACTGTTCAACATATAAACTCTATTTATATCATTTAGATGAGGTTTCTTTTTACAAAATTCTGAATCCTCTATGTTTACTCAGACAAATATGATACATAGTTGTAATGTTCAAGGGTAAACACTTATACCAACCGGCAGAGAGCCATACACATCTTTACACAACAGTTGAGTCAATAAAACGAATGGCCACGAAAAAATCTCAGCAATTACTTTTCAGGTATATTTACTTGAGTGTATACGTACCAAGTGATAAATAACATATACTAATACATTATATATATATATATATATGTATTGAAGCTTCATAAACGAAGAGGGTCAATAGCTGATAACTCTGTAGACATCCTCCTAGTCACTTTGGTGTTGTTATTAAGTAAATACCTTCATATACTCGTTTTGTAGTGTATATAATAATATAATGACGGTGGCAGAGTCGAATACGCTCCATTGGGCCATACCAGACACACCTCTATTAACATTGAAGCTGTATCGCGGTGAAAAATGCATGTCCCGTGAAAAATGGGGCCTATGTTAATGGACAACAAACGGTTTTACTTTTGTCATGAGCCCTCATAATCTATACTCATCCAGTTTCACCACTGTCACTATCATCTTTGTCACCATCACCATCATCATTATGACACCCTCAACATAGTTTTAATTTAGTTCGATGAAACGTGATCTTGTATAGGACCTATATATAAGACATATTAGTGCATTCGACTTCCTGTGGATAAATAATTCTGTTCACTTTTTTTTTATTCAAATTCATCATAATTATTGACAAATTCAAACTTCTCCGAATAAATTATTATCTCAATTATATTCACTTTCACAAATATTACACGCCGTAAATTGAGATATTTTGGGTTGTTCGCATTTTCTAGGTAATTTGGCGGAATGAAAAATACATTTTCACTAGAATTTGTTAATGTAATTTGAGGCTGAAGGGTGGGGATGGTTATGCCAAAGTGCCAGACGTGGAAGAAGGGACGAGTGCCATAATCTTCCACCGAATATCTTTTTTTTTCCAACCTCTCCGTTCGTCTTCCTCTCTCAGCCAAACTCCCTCGCTTCATACATTGTTAAGGTCGAAAGGGCACATTGAAGAAATATATATCAACAAGATCACGTTGATAAAGCAAAATAGAAGAATCTATGTATATAATGCAACACTATATACAAAAGAGATCTTCAGCGAAGACAATATTTATTCTCTCTCAACTGATGCTCTTCGCCAGTTGCATCGCACACGCTTCGATTTTTGTCGTTGGTGTTGTTGTTATATTGTTGTCTTTGCTGCTGTTCATCTGTTGGGTAAAAAAATGTGAAACCGTGTCGATTCAAATGATAATAAAGGCTATATTCAATGGATATAAACGTGTTCTAACGTCGAAAGGTTCGTCCACCCGATGATTGTCCCTTCGATAAGACACGCGATGCTCCAATAAATACGGATTTTATCGTCGTCATGCGATTCGGCCCTTGAATCAATGTATATACTTGTATATACACGGAATAACTATATTTATTGTTGGAGAGGACAGAGAACGAAAAGAGAACAATGCTAACCGTGACAATCTCAATGCAAAACAAATTTTTTCTAACAAATATATATTGTCCATAATGGAATTATCATATTGTTTGCTCAATTGTTGCAGAAATGTTTTTTTCGTGAAGAAATGATATTAGTGAATGTTTGATTCCGCAATTCAACGATTTAATTTCCGATGATTTGGAAGATTCCTAAACAATTTCAGTGAGCGATTTTAGTCTCATATGAGAATGATGAAACTCATTAAAAAATTTTTTTAGTGAACAATTATAATCTATGAGATGTAAAAGTTGCTAGACCTTTCGCTCCAAATCGGATGCTCGCAATTGTATTCTTATAATGTTGTACCATCCGATTTTTTTTTACACACTTTCCACAGTATCAGCGATAGACAAGGAATTTATAAATACTCAGTGACACGAATTAATCTCATAATTCACTATACTTGAAAAAAGAGAACGATGCAGAAAAAAAAATGATGAAATGGGTGTCATGTTCGCCAAAATGGTGGTTCATTTATAGTTAACATCACGAACGGGCGTGTATTTTTACCAGGTGATAAACATGTAGCGTGCAACGGTAACGACAATTTAGATACAACATTCACATAAAAGTCACATATGCATGTGCAAAAGCACACATACATATTTTCATTTCTTCAGAGGTGAATGATCGCTGAAATATATACAACGACGTACACATACGTCACATGGCTATGTATCTTTTATCTGATTATTCGTTTTTATTTTCTTCCCTCCTATTTTTTTGTAGCAGCTATTTTTATCCCATATCGACGTCCCATTGATTGTCATATACACTATTTCAGAAAAACATTAATTCTAAACTGAATGAATGGCTAACAGTAGCAGGAGGTGCACCGATTTCAATTACAATTGGAATAACAATTGAAAAAGGGATTTATGTAATGAATAGGCGGAGTATGTATATATATATGTGAGTAGTAGTGATAGAAGAAATAGAAAAGAAAGGTGAAAGGCAAAAAGAGAGATTTAAAGATTTTCTCAGCGAGAAAAAAAAAAGTTTCGGCATAGCAAACACATACAACAGAAGGTGGACACGTGTATGACATTTCCAACGAACCAATTGTATACTTCCAACCCCTTTGTGCAATATTATATACCCTCTGCGCTGTTATAGTGAGTTGCTCGCTTTTCTTCGTGTGTCAGGGACCGCCGACATCGTGTCAATTCTTTTTTTTTTTATTTTTTTTCCTCTTTCTTTATTCGTTCTCCAGTTGATTTTCAGGTAAGAAGGGATCAGAAGAGTTAGTGGAATGTATAGAGAAGAAGAAACTAACGGTGGGTGTGAATAAAACTTGTATGCGTTGGTATCCATGTATGCGTACGCGTATATATCAGTGGATTATTTGTGAAAGAAAAGTAGAGCGATAGGGGAGGATAGAAAGAACGGGAAAAGTAAAAAAAAAAAAGGAAAAAATTGAAATGGAAAATCGAGTAACGTGAGGGTTATACATAGTGAAGCGGTTAAAAATTTGATATTGAACGAAGGGTGAGAGAAAGAAATGGGATTATCAGAGATCTCTACTCACGTATATATATGATGTGTATTAATTTTTAAGTACATATTTTTATTGAGAGTCGTGTGTATGGTATGAAGGAGCATTATAATGATTATATACGGGATTCAGTCCCAAAAAATTTACATTCGCCCTCTGTGAGCTGGATGAATAGTAATGTTCACAATGAGCAGTCGATTATTTGAAGATCGTAATTCTAGTGGTCAATGGTCTGACTTTTATTTATATACAATTCATATTTCCCACTTTTTCATTTCACATTTCTCTTTCATCGTTTGAAAATGTGGATTATTTGATGAAATTCAATGGAAGATTGATTGCAACTGTTGAAAATATCGTGATTGCCTTCGAAAGAATGAGATGAATAAAAATATTTTTCACCATCGACAAATGCCCGAGCGACATTACCCAGAGATTAATTATCCATTTATATTTGCACTTCTAATCTCGACACAGTGTCTACGCTGTTTGTTATTATTAGCTAATCATAAATTTGAATTGAAATGATAATTGGATAAAAACTCAAGCAGTACACACGTCAAATCCACATACCAATTTTCACTACTGATTCATTTTCAAAACTTGTGTCAATGCCACCTTGACCACATCATGTATGCATGTCATGTTTCGCGTGACTGGTCTCATTGCTACGAACCAGACGGCCCATTAAATTATGTCTCCATCTAATTACATATCTATATAGATACAAACACCATTATAGGGAGACAGAATGTTTCGTTAGAAGCGTTGTTGTTTCCTCATCTTTTCCTTCATTATTATGTATCAAAAGACGAAATTACATGAAAAAATCTACGTACAACATAAGCTCATTGTGGTTAATACTGTAATTGTCGTCTTATATGTCATTGATATTATATTCGTGTATAGGAGTGCACGTACATGAAATAAATGTGTAAGGACGAGGGTGATTATAATAGAGAAGAAAACTTGGATACTTCGGAGTATTGAAGCAAATTGACGTCATTGTGAGATGGCTTAATGAATGCCATAACGTCTAACATCCCAGAATTCTCATTTACGTTATATTCTCACTATTATTCTCGCATTTTCATCGCGTTTATTACGCGTATGTATATATATGTGCATGAACATATCAGTTGAATGAAGATGATAAGGCAAGACATTCAGCTTCCAAATACTATACGATGGTGGATGCGTGCAAGAATTGATTAGGCGTTTGAAATAAACCAGAACATTTGGATGACTCTCTTATTCTCTATCTCGCTTGAACTGATTATTTATTGTCTGTAAATATATACATATATGTATGGAGCAATGAGTGAGCGAATTTATGGAAATTAATTATCATAAATGCGAATATAAATGAGTGATGTGGAAGAAATTGAATAGTCCACACACGAAACATTGATAAAATTAATCGAAATAATGTATGAGGGAATTTTTTTTCCTTTTTCATCTTTTTCCATTTGCTTTTTTTCTATGATACGTGCACCATCACCACCATTGTCATGTGATTATTATTCATGGCGTATTTAGCACCCCTCTTCGATGCTAACAAGGAATCTAGAACAGTTAGTCAGCAATAATGTTATTGACGCGTCATCGCGTCGATTAAGTTTGCCACGTTTGGTATAGCTGTATACCACCACTATTTGTATAGAATAATTTACAAAAGTGTATTGTGAATGAATACGGATGATGATATCGTTAAGGTTTCTCACCACTTTTCAATGACCATTTAATAATGTTTTTTGTTTTTTCTATTTTCTTTCCTGATAGGATTTTCTCTCTTGAAATTTTTAACTAATACGACACAGAAGAGAGAAATGATGAGTATGAATTAAGATGTATATCTGATTATTCGTTCCGTGAAATTTCGACGGCTTAACAGTAATAGATTGCAATTCGAGCAGACTATGAGGGTCAGGCGAGGTAAAGTGATGAGTTATTTCCAATCGAGCAATAATGAATGGTCATGATTTTATTTCTGTCACCTTCGGTCCTTTTCATTCAATTTCATCTGAACATATATGTCTTTATGCGATGCAAATAGAATATATGGAAGAACGCAAGCGTTGATTCGCCAAGCGACGTGTAAATCCGATTCTGAGGGAGAACCACGTGTACGTTCGCGGCCACCACCGCTCTTGCTAGTGGTGCTGTTGCCACGTTGTGGCTATTAATTAATTCAAGAGGAGGTGGTTTAAACAGAATAGACGGATATATTCTTATTGCTAGCCGTGCGCATGATGAAATGATACATCTCTATACATCTGTTATACATAAAATTTATATAAATGTGTACGTGTGTATGTGCTCGTGTTTTTTGAAAATGATTCCTCCTGACACTGTGGCGTAATATCATCTGAGTTATACATTATTTAACTAGGTAGATTCTACTTGTCCATGTTTCATCTTCTGATTATAAATATTCGTGGTGTTCCTCAAATGTGTGTCTAAATACAGTGCATAATTTTTGTATCCACCCTCGTTATTTTTTCCCTCTTGTTTAACTTTTGTCAACAAAAAAGTTGCTGATCAAATAAAAGTTCAAATTATAGTGTCATTTTAAGAAAGAAAATGGAATTTTCTTCTTGCCTCAATATTTGTTGTGATTGTAATTGATGTTGGGTTTCAATTAATTTCAGCTGTAAAAGTTTATGTTATATGTTGTTTTTTGTTGTCTTTCCTATCATATTTTTTCTTGTGATCATTACGCTCACGTCGTGTGAAGAAATGCGAAATTCTATTGGATACTATTCAGTAAACAAGTCCTACAGAGAGGAACAGTTGGTAAATAAAGATGAGAAACGAAACATATTAATTGACAGAGTGATTTTATTCGAATGAAAGATGTCTCGTTTGTTCTACTACATATTTTTCCACATTTTAATGCCTTCTTCATTCTCTATTAATAGATGAATTACTCCACTGAATAAGTTTCTATGTTGTTCCGCGTGAGTTTCTGATTGAATTTAATATACAACTAACATAATTGACGACAATTATGTCGAATAATAATTGATAAAAAAAAGATGGAATGAATATTTACTTTATTTGTTCAATTTAGATCTATCTGCATGGATACATCGTGATATTAATTAAAATGGCAACCATCAGATATGTAAATTACAGGTTCAAGATTGCCATAAGGGTGCATATGATTATATTTATTTATCTCGTCTCCGCATTGTGTGCTAATTGCATTGATCATTCATTTATTCATCATAATAATAAAAACAGATAAATAAACAAGCGAAACACAGAGGGAGAATAGACTGAAATATAAAGAGTAATAATTAATACAGATACGTACAATAACTAGATAGAAGGAAAGTTCTACAATTGGTTGAATCAAGATTTGAAATCTCTCTATCATTGGCTCACCCTCTACTTGAATTCATTTTTTCGTCCGTTCGACTTAAATCTGTAACGAGTGTAGAAAAGAAGTAATAATGGAGAGAGGGTTAGAGTAAAATAATGTTCCACGGAGCCAGTTTATTTTTACCATCGTCTCAATTTGCTTCTTATGTACAGATAAATGAAAATAAACGTTTCTTTGAATTTCAACTTTAATTATTACCTGGATTAAAATTTGCTATAGGGTTTATATTCTATCCGATATCAAATGCAATTTCGCTGGCTTAATGCGTTCGTATCAGCATATTTTTTATTCTTTGAATATAAATATCTAATTAATGAATTACTCGATTAATTCATATTCATATAGGGGGAAGGTAACGAAATGAAGTACTTATAGTTTGAATGAAAAAATTAATGCGCACTTCGATTAGACTAACAAATATTCATTTTGCCATGCCGAAAATTTTTATATCTCTGCAAATTCAGAAAGATGCATTTTCTTCATTTTATCATATATGGTATACAGAATTAATTGCAATAGCAATGAAAAACTCATCGGGTCTCTATAGTAAATAATTCATCGATATGAAATGGAGTCATTATACAAATCGATTCAATTCTGTTCACGACTTGATAGAATTATGCATTGAATATCGATATTCAAAAGAACGTCAATAATAACAATATCTAATAAATTATTTGAATGCTACAATGATGGTATAATAAACCGCAGTCAGAAACAGTTGATCGGGAAAATCCTGTGATGATATTTCACTCGATGTTATTCGTAGCAGATGCGCATGATACTTCTCGCTACGTCGTTGTTGTTGGTGATGTTAGTTGTGATAATCAGACCCGAATTTTCTGAAATAAATTCAAGGGAGCGGAAAGCGTAGAAGGAGTAAAAAAACCTGAGTGGACGCGATTTTTTTCTCTTTTCTCTCCTCCTTCCTATTCTTTTTTTTTTCCCTTTTTTTTATTTCTCTACCGGTAGGCTCTTTTATCAAAGTACTGATGCCCCGTGAAAGGTCGTATTATTCTTACGTCGTATTATTATTAGGACTGACATAACGGTGAATGTGGATGGTGGAACGAAAGGAAAGGAAGAAAGGTACAACAACAAAAATCAAAAGGATGGAAAGTAGGGAGGCATGCATCGGTGAATTTGTTGCCTTCGTAAACGCAAACTTTTAGTTGGGGTGGATGGGTTATGGTCTGTAAGAGAATAATGTGGAGGGGTTCATGTCCATATTCGATACAGGTCCAATAACATTGTCTATATGTAATGCATGTATACATGTATTTATATATAGTTTTATGAAAAGCGATGCATCCCTGGAAAATCATCTCCCACTTGTCATTGTTTCTCTGCTTATCGACAAGATTTTCGAGCAACACGCATCAACAATCGAACATCGGAGATTATGGATTTATCAATTCTCGTTCTGTATGTATCAATTAGATCTGAAACATGAAGGGGTGAGGTGGAATAACCAGCATTGCTTTCTTTCATTTCATATCTTAGTCATCCATTTGCATTTTATTATAGATTATGGAATACATCTATAATGTTTTGTTAATCAGTTGACGGTGACAAAGGTTATATAATGTTATGATTGAAAAGGCGTCAACATCGCTAGCATTATATTGTGCCCAATATTTCGAAACTGGGAGAGGAAATCATTCAAAGGAAATGAATATAGGTTTATTGAAAGTTCTTTTTTTATTGACAATTTTGTCATTAATATGCAGTTCGTTGAACAGCAATGAATACCATTGAAACAACAGTAGATTTGTTGATAGTTAAGAAATTATTTGAGGACAAATGGGTTCGTGACTGGGACAAATGATCATTTATTTACCCTAGACACACCTACTTGTTGCCACCCGAAATGACATTTGGGATCGTATTCACCCTCTACAAAGTTTTCACTGGCATTTTGCCTGTAATTCACTCTTCCAACACTTGTTCTTCTTTAATCGATATACGATGAGTTGATTGAGATGTTCACATGAACCAAGCTTAATTTCGATCAATAATTTGCATGTGCCTCAAAATGGACCTATTACGAACAATAATTTTTTATTTAATCACCCAGTTAACTTCAATTGATTCTCATCAGTTACTCAATTCAATGCTATTTTTGCATATAGAGAACTACTATTGGTGAATCGTAAGTTCCTCTCAATTGCCAATCTTCGTTATTTACGTTACGTTATATATTGCTTAGAAGCAGCTCTACTTGTATTGAAAATTGGATTAGATACTTAGCAATATTGTTTGAATATCTGCGCAATAATAGAAACTCCAGATAGATGCCAAATTATATGTAAGACAATTGGTAGCTGGCTAATTGGATATTACGATCAACAATGATAGATACTGTAATGTACTTAACAACCACTTGCAACAATATATCACAGTGAAAATTAATCCATAAAGCTGATTCATTTTCCAACGAGGAAACAAATGATATGTATATATATACAAAATAATCTACGAAATATAATGAAATTGAATGAATGAAAGTTGATTAAAGAGTGAAGAGTTGATCTTGTATACCCTTACATACAAATACAATATTTGGAGATGATTCTGGGTAAATTTAATTGTTGACATTGTGCAAAAAGTTTTAGAGCTTATATAAGATGATGATGTGGACGTGCACGAGTAGTAGCAAATGTTCATAGAGCTTTAGATACATACACGGCTGAGGGTAAATATGTTCAAGTGTATGGGTTAAAGAACAGGGCGTACGTTTGCAAGTTTAAGCGAGTGAGCTAGTGGAAGAGCGAGAAGTGGCTCCAGAAGCCTTAGGGTGTTTTGATTGCAATCCGGGAATTAATTAACGAGCATGAGCGGGATCTAGTCACCGGGAAATCTGATGTGACTGCTGTTCAGGCTTAACGCGAGTCGGAGCTTGCTTGCGTCACCGTGTTTCTACACCGTCGTCACCATTGTACAAGTTGAGGTATATGGTGGTAGTAATAATGCTAGTACTAGTGGGAATGATGGTAATGGTACATGGTATATAGAAAAGCATCTTTCTGCAAGTTGGTTCTTGCTTGTGTCTCTCGACATCTCTCCCACGCCCGCGCACCGCATCACTGAGATAATTAATAATGGGCTTTGTCTCTGAGTACCATCATGGAATACAAACTCTCTTACCAAACGAACTGCTTACGAATGCTCGACCCGATTTTGCGGACAACTAGAGGAAATATAATCCTCTCAAGAGATTCAACGATGCGCGCATTACATTTCCACGAGAAAATTTTCTTTATTATATACAAATCATTAGTAATAGGGTGAGTTATGGATTCAAATACATTATTATACGATCAATATTATAAGTGATTATTTATTTATAGTGTTTAGTGTCTCGAGAGAATGAATTCAATCTTTTTCTCTGGATCTTGAACAACTGTGAAGGTGAAGTAGCATAAATTACAGGCTTATTTATGATAAATATATCAGACTATAAGATTGTTCTTTAGGTTTGATTTAATATCCATAATAAATTTAGACACTCGGGAAAGAAATTTATATTGGATTGAATGCTTCCCTCACAGATTCACAACAATTTTTGTAAGCATATGAATGTGACATTGTTCAATTTGCATCCAACATAAAAAAATATAGAAAACTTAGCTACAATTCTGCCCGACAGTTGAATAACAACCTCCACAATCACTAGACTAAACAAGTGAGCTTATAAATATTATCTCGGAATCTTTATCATGTTCAAAATACTGGCCCCTCAAATGTTATTTATTATTAATCATCCTGTTCCCTTATTGCATTAATAGTTCTTGACAATAGAATTATAAATCGTCATAAATTTCATTTTTACGTATACTCATATGCTTTGAGTAGACAGATTAGAAGAGATATTTTCTGATCAACTATCAGAAGATTTTTTAACAATGCCTATTGGAAAAATTCCTTTTACCATCAGACAAATAAATGAAGCAATTCAACGTTTATCAGCGTTTCACTAATAAGAGTTTCATATATATACTCAACAATTCATGAACATCTGCGAATTATGGCCTTAATTTTCGATCATTGCAATAATTCTACAATACAAAATAGAAAATTATTGATAATACGGAAAAAAATCGGTAAGGTATCAATTATATATATATATATATATATATAATCAGTCTCGATTACATTCTCATTTGTGACTATTGAACACATATATACAAACATCTGAATCAGCAAACATCATATTACTCGTTTTTCGCATCAAACACTACACAGTGGAGCTATTCACAAGAGCATTGAAACATTCGACATGTCATCATCACGTTTATTTTCATCGCAGCGTGAATATAATAATTTCGATTGTAATACCGATTGCCGCGATAATACCATCGCACTCTCACTGCTGTGCGGCTCCCCAACTTTATGCGTGTCATCAAAAAAAGTTGCTGTTTATATTATTAATAAAAATAATGATAAAAAAAATAATAATATTAATAATAATAATAATAACGATACGCCAAAGGTTAATATTCGCAATCAAGATTAAACTCCACTGTACGAATGCGTTACGCACTATTCTTTCAACAGCTCAGTCGTATGTTAAAAAATGCGGCAAGAAGGAATAACAAATGTAGAGAAAAGAGTAGTGAGGAAAAAAAACAAAGAAAAAGTGGCATGGGAAAGGAAAATTAAAAACTAGCATATGTAAACGGATATACACCTGTCAAAAGGAATGTATCAAGTGAATTATAATAAAAATAAGTCAAAATATTAATACACATTTTTTTATTGATTCTGAGATGCTCTGTTTGGTAATAATCAGTAACTGTAACAATTAGTTGATGACTGGCAGGGCAATAATTCAATTATTGATGTAAAATTGAGTCAGAATAGATTTGATTGTAGAAATGACTTTAAAGCAAGAACAAATTCTTGTAAAATTATATTTTATATTCGTATATAAACTCAAATGTATTCCAAAAATACCACCAGTTTTATCTCACGGAAATTAGCTTCGTTAGACAGTTGACAAATCCCTTTAACGCTCAACGCTTCCATCAAGCTACTGCGTTTGTTTGTATATAAATTCGTGATGACTGTGTCGCTGCTCAAAAACCGTCAATAATTTCCTGAATGCTAATTAGAAGATTTTTATTTATTCATTTCCCTTCCATATTTCTATCTTTTTTTCAATTAAATAAAGGAGCATATTTAACTGAGATGAACTATTTCAGTACTCTGGAGAAAACTATTAATAAACTGTTTTGTTACTTCAACTTTGCTGAAATGTAAACTTAATAATACGTCGATGTTTATTCACAGTCGCATTAATGATTCAGAATTGATTTCCAATTTCTCTCTTTCCTTCATTTCATTCATCCACTCCCTCATCAACAAGAAAATATAAAGAAAAAGTAATAGAAGATATTCTACAACCGAAAACGTCAGCCGCATGTTATCTACCCACAATTCACCTTCTTTATATCAACCCAAATCCCATCCAACCGAAAAACTCGAATGAAACTCTTGAGTTACTCGACAAAACTGCTAGCCAATCACGAAACTTTTCCAAATCTTTCGCATTGCTTTCAACTTCTCTTCCTCTTACACAGACTCTTATGGTTTTCGCTCTCTCATTCACCCTCTCTTTATATCCGCCCACTGAATCTTCAGGACACTTTGGCCTCAAAACGATTTCCAAACAACCATTTCCGGATTCGCAAGAGTTGCATTAAATTTCTTTTTTACTATTTTTTCCTTTTGTTTCCATCTCATTCTCTTCCTTATCGCCGACACAGACAAAACCCGGAGAATTCATTAATCAAAATGGCACCGGCGATGGTTTCATCCCTCTTTCCTTCCACTCCGCGTTTCATCCACATTCTGACCTTCACCGAAGTCGTTAGTTTTTTTTTTGCGCAATCACTCGAAAAGATGATTCTTACTCGTCTTTCTTGCATCCATTAATTAAGCCGAAGAAAATCATACAAAGATATACATGATGGATTTGTTTATATCTAGTATCTGAATTTAATGAATCATTGATTCCCACCTTATGATATGTACGAATTAACATGAAGGAAATATTTCGAAAGTCACCGTTGAAATTGTCCCACTAACCCAAATATAATATGGAATAATTCTTTCACGTATATTGTGGTATGATCTTTCACGATCACAGTAAAGCCCATGAATGTTGAAAGCGTCTCTCGTTTTTTAAGCATAAATTAAATTGGTTTAAAATACAATCTTGCTTACATCACAATCCCAATTTTCAATATTCTCTCATGATCATTAGAGTTTTCCAAGAATGCAAACTACGCGTTAAAAATCTCAAAATTCAATGACCGCACAGGAATCTCGAAAATAAAATAAAATTGTTTTAAAACTATCTGATTAGCCTCTAAATATTATTATTGAGGCTTGAAATTTTCTGCGCCATTCATGGGTGGTTATCATGAAAATCTCTGTAGGCTGAAAACACAATTAAAAACTAAAGTTCATGTTTGAACGTAAATATTTTTTTTTCGTCTTTCTCGATAATTAATCACTCTTTCACTCCTCAATGTCCATTCCCTATTTACAAATTATTGAATTTTTTAATCCAACCACGCATTTAATTAGACAACACATTGCATACAACCAAATGACCTACAACTCAACCACATATTGGAAGTCTTCAGCAAGTTTTCAGGCAATACGAACATCATTTGTCATTCATCATAAATAAACAACTCATTACAACAATGAATAAAAATACATTACAATAAGTGTTCTCAAATGTCGAGTAATCTAATTATGTAAATCTCAATGACGTCCATGCCAGAACCAATTAAAACAAATAATGCGAAATGAAATATCAAAATTATAACAAGGATAAGACGTGAAATCGTATCAACATCCGTTGGTTCTGTGGTGTGTTGCGACGCAGTGTACGCGGGGTTATCGACACGTAAAGTCATTCGCCCGGCTACCACCATCACGACCCAACTTACCTACCGCCCACGATGAGTCGGTCGTGTAATTTTTATTATTATTATTATTTTTTCTCCTCATTTTCTTTTTATTCCACTCATTTTTTCTTTTTCAATCAAATCGGCGTTGCACATATGCAATCAATGGTGTAAATGAAATGTACACACAGACATTATGCTTATTGAAGAAAGCAAGAAAAGATGAGGGAGAGAAAGAGAGGGAATTATACGGGGGAATTATTAGTTAGAATGTTTTCGTTTGGTTATTTAGAATACTTCAAACATTATCTCAGTGTATGTATCTCCAGTCATTCTTCCTCCTCTTATTTTTCACTTTTCATCTTTCTTTGTTTCTTTTTCTCTCTATTTCTCTCTCTTTCACGCCTTCCATATTTCTCACATTATCTCTTTTTGATTTTCTTCCTGAATTTGCCGCCACGATCGACACCCCGTTGTGCATATATATGTACGGTTTATTTACGTGAATGATCAGTGTAAACTTATAAATATAACTGGACAATTAACACCTGGCATCTGCGCAAATGTTTTTGTCCTAATATATACATATAAATAATTTATTTTCTGAATGACTGGTAATAACGAGAGAGGCGATTGCAACAGGGTAAGAAAATTCGATGGTACAGAAGAATAAAAATAAAAAAAAACGAAATGAAGGTGGAGTTAAAATGAAAAGTGTGTATCCAATGTGTGATGCATTCAACGGGTTTGCAGTCCGGACAAACACCGGCCATTCGTTGACGTATTCCTTTTCACATGCAAACTTTTTTCTTTATATATACATATGTTAGCGTCATGATGACATCGCTGCGGTCCATCTCATTTATCGCGAATGAAATGGAGAAAAAAAATTAGAATGAAAAATACGAAGAAGAGAAATGAAAACGGATTTGAATAATAATGAATGGAAAAAAATCACCTCGCGCGCATATAATGTAACAATTTATGTCGCCACAACACGAATATTTGTCACGCGCATTACATTTATACTTATATATATTCATATGAATGTGTGGAAGGCCGCTGCCCTATGCACAGGTCGATTAACTCCCGCGCCTATCTTGCTCATAGCACGCCACGGTCTGACGTCCAATACCTACATATAAATACATATACTGGGATAAAAGTCTGGTTATTATAACGATCTGACATATTATTGAAAGTAGATAGTCGCAGTAAGAATTTATATTGTTCAATCAGTAAATCAGCCATGTAAATAAGATCTCAATGAATTGAAAACCATCTGTTTTTGTAATGGGATTATTGACCTTTATAGACTGAAAAGAATTATTCACTTTATTCCAAAATATACAATGAATTGAAACCATCAGTGCAAAAAAAAAGGAAATAGGAGAAACAAGTTGCGAAGACCAAGAAAACCTTCCCATCCGTTTAAATTTGTTTGAATAATATTTTTAAGAATGTCAATGTAAATTTGGAATCAAGATTATCTTCGGACTTGAATTGAATTACGATAGTATCATTCAAATTGGAATCAGTTGATGTGCGGATGGATGCGTTGAACTGACCTAAGAAGAATTTCAATGAAATTCTCACCGGAAATTTATTATCCGTTTGGTTAATTGGACAAATTCATTTCATATAAATGGACCGGCGAAATAACACAATAGCAAGTAATTTTGATAAACATTATTGTAGTAAGAATAGAATTCATTCCGAGTAGTTGCTACAGATTAAACAATTACAGCTCTTTGATTCGTAATTTTCAAATTTCTACGATTCTATGTCGTATAATTCTTGTTATCGTTGTTTCAAGAGATGATCTACGATCAAAAATATGAAATTACGAACACTTTATTTCAAAATTAACCTCAATTATGAAACCCAAATAGTTTTAACGCAGTATAGTTATAAGATTGTGTTAACATACATTCAAAAAAGTGCTCGTCAACATCCGCATATACTTAACCGCACGACAAATAAACCTAATGAAAATATTATATAGTGTTGGAAATTCGCTGATAAATGTTCATGAAGAATCACCAGAGAAACAGCAAAGGAGAAAAAAAAGATATAAATAAAAATGAAAAAATAATGCATGAGACAAAGCACAAAGTATATGAATATGTCATAATGGTACAGACAATTGTGTGTGTATATGTGAATTTAACTGCGCTGAAGGCACAGCGGTATGTGCGCGGAAGCGAGAAATAAATAAGGCGAATAGAGTATACATTTAGTGTGGTGCAGTGGCATCACCGCATATGATGATAATCGTATGGCGCTCGTGGTTACGATGTGTATTAGTAGGCGCGCGACCGAGTTCGTGCATGATCGTCCGCCCGATGAGTCAGCATTTCTTCTCATCTTGTATATATATATGAGGTAGATGCACTGCGTTAACAGCTACTTAACTAGTGAGGTTCTACGACCGACAGCGAACCTTTTTCGCAATCGCGACTTTACCCCGATAAATATTAAACATTTTAACACGAATATTTATATGCGTCATCTGAGCAATTTTCGGTCATTCTTCTTCATTATTTTCTCTTTTTATTTATTCGCTATAATTTAATTTAGTGTATATGATGGGGATTAATGTCCGGCCAGAGGTCATTAACGTCTTATTAAATCGTAAATTTTTAATTTAATATATATATATGTGTGAAGATTCTTTTACATATATGAATGGATATATTTAAAGTTTGCATATTGTTTTGAAGCAACAGCGATTGCACAAGGTAAACTGGCATCGATCTGTATAGAAAGTTTTTATGCAATGTAACAAATGTACTTTTTCATACTACATTTGACTTTATACACAAATTAGGTTTGCATGTTATGTGAGCAACAATTATATGCTCGTAGATGTGTGCATATCCATAACGTCCATAACAATATGATTAATGATGGATTCAGAATGAACGATAACTATCTCATCGTCTGCATGGTGTTAATGATCGAATAAACGATTGTGATGGAGAATGATTATCCATATAGACAGTGCTGTCCCAAAATGGTTTGCTGAACTCAATCAACATCATCAATGGCTATTTGTTTATAATACAAACTTCACATAGATAATTTTGGTTCTAAATTATAAAATAGAATGCAACGAAATGAAACGAAGAAAAAAACATATAAAATATAAATTTAATATACAAATATGTTCTACTTAATCGAATATTCGTGGCAACAACAAAATCAATTATTCATCCTCATGCATAACAAATATTCATACATCGAACCATAATATTGAAATATAATGCAAAACGTCTTGAAAACCTGTTTGATTGTTATAAGAACCCACATCCCGTATCGTATTTATATGCAACTGATCTCGCGGTAAAAACCCAAACAGCTTTTACACAGTGTGACACTGAATAGCGCGCACATAACGTAGCCAGTAGTAGACATTGTCTGACAAGCTTGCATATACTACATCAATATACATATCTAACGACATCGGCTTTATACTGATGTGCGTTGTCGCGTTGTTGTCCGATTGGTCGATTTCGTGTGGTGCAGACAGCCGGCAATTAACATCCAAGTTTTTGGAGGTGTGTCGGTACTGCATCTCGTATACAACAAAAAATACAACAACAAGAGATCGCTATACCATATATACAAACATATATGTAGAGATGCTCTAGGTTACCTGAAACGAAGCTCATACTGATGTATACACATATATATATATATACATGCATATGTATACAGATATAAACATGTTTGTAGTAGTGAGACTGATGTTGCTACTTGCTACAGCTTGGATTTCTGTTTAATCCTGTATACAAATGCAATATATATACATCAACCACTGCCCTCACAACACACTGAGTAGATACATAGATATATGTGTATATTTTTTAGTGTATACAATGTACATATACGCGATGCTCATATATATACACGGATGAACAACGTATTTATACTTATTTATACTTATCCCTCACTTTGCCTCAATACACAATTGTGTTTAACTTTTCTTTAACATAACGAATAGTGAACAAAAAAAAAATAAAGAAGAAGAAAGAATGATATATAACTATGTTATTGCTGAATGTGAATGAAAGTAGTATGGAGTGCCGCAGACGTTTAAATAATATTGGTACAATAGTACATACAATATACTTTGTTGTAAAATTACTTATTGCAGTATCAATAAGAATGAAAACGGACTTTTGAGTCATTTTATTTACTGATGATTATATGATATACACACAGGCACAGTGTAATGTGTGAATGTACTGATGCGACAGATCTAGCGATCAACACACGTACTTGTCCCCATTCATATTTATTTTGTTTCTTATTCACTGTTATTTATTTTTTATATTTTTTTCTGCTATTCTGTTTGATCAATGATGAGATCGAGTGTGCACGCGAACAAAGGGCTTGTTTTGCAATGCTGTGTATGATAAATCATTGGGAGTGTAGAAGATGAGTTGGTTTGTTTAAATATCGAAAAGACAAAGGCGATATTACACACAATTATTACTTTATCATTCATCCATATATTATATATTAATAATGTGTGTACACTGTTTATAAATATCATTCTTTTTTTCTCTATATTTACTCTGTTTCAACAAAAGTAATTAATGGTGGCTTGTAATCGCAACATAATGTCATATGACTATACAATGAGAAATTATGATTTCATGAATGTGTGTTCCAAGTCAATGTTTAATTAACCCAGGTTTATTTCTATGATTACTGTTTCAACGAATGAAATATCGATGAGCATCAGTTGATTATTGATATGTACTGCTGTTACTCATGCTGTTGATGTTTCATTATTATTAGGCCTGGTGTACTAACATTATAAGATTGGCTTGATTGTATGCAATTTTGGATTGTTGTGAGAATAAATGGGGTAGTAGCTTTCACCCGAAATCAAAAGCTATGTGATAATCAAAGCGAATACCCACCCTAACTGATCGTCCACTTAATACGATATTTTTTGCCCACAACATCGTACTAAAATTCATTTCAAATTTCATCTTGCTGATGGGTAATAAATGAAAAAAACAAAAACACGCATCAAATGTTACATACGGTCATCTACTTGAAAATGAAAATTACATTGCAGCAGTATTGCATGAAGGAAAAAAATAATGAAAAAACATTCTCTTACGACCGCACAAATAGTGTAATAGGGGAGGGAAAGCCGAGGGTTATCAACGACACGAGTTTCATGTATTTATGTATTTATATGTATATATATATAAATACATGGAGATGTATATACCTATGGTCATATCAAGGAAATGTTAGCGTGCAAAGGTACTCTCTTATTTGCTCGTCAGTTCGTGAAGCAGAGCGCAATTGTTATGAGAATATATATGTACATGTGCACGTGTATATATATATATATATATATATATTTGAGAATATATAATTGCAAAATACGCTTGATTACCTTGAAACGATGCACGCGTGTAAGCTGCGTCTGGAATGAAAGAAAATGAAATATCAGTAATTCGTATAACACTACTGCATGTACTTCGCGCCCACCGAACCGTCGCCGTTGAACACATAATATATAGATATATATTGTATCAACTTGCATCAGATTTTATCGTTTAGTATACTGGGGGGTCTTTTCAGGCGGGAGGTAGGTAATTTCAGGCCTACATATACCAATCTGTATTGTATAATATGTACATATATGAACAGCCACATGGGATTTTGTATATTGTGAAAATATTGCATCTATATACAAGTATAAACTCGTAGTAATATCCAACATTTCGTTCGCGCTTTTATTTATTAAGTAATAAAATTGAAATCGTTCCACTTCGTGTATATGTATATATTTTATTCGTCTAATAAAATTCGTTGCATGCAAAAACCACTTACTCGATCAATATCGCTCACGGTGTTGCCATCGCTATAAATTAATTGAAAATTAAATATTCATGTGTATAAACTTGAATGATTGATGTGAATTGTACATTGCAATTGTTCATTTCACTTTTTTTTTCTTTTTGTTCATCTACGTTTTTTTCCTTTTTTTTCGTCTTGGGCCTCTTCGAAGTTTTTACTCTCTTATTCTTTTGTTAATCAAAGCGTTCTAAATCATCGTGATAGTGATTACGAAAACTTCATTCAATCATATTGTATGGAATATATTTTGCGCATCAATATGTGCAAGTTCATTCGTGAAAATTGAATTGGAAGCTTGAAGTTTTGAAATTAACTCAGATTGCAGAGAAGAATATTACAATAAACAAAAATGAAAATTGTACGTATCTACATTGTTTTCTTTTCATACATTCATTCATCTATTTGATTTTTGTAAATAGACGCTGTAGAAAAGTGTGCAAACTTATATGTAACGAAACATTATGGAGACATCAAATGGCAAAAGTGCTGTGTTATCTTCAACTCTCGCCTCAACGTTTACGAGCACTCGTTTTTACTCTCTAATTACAATTATCATGATCTCAATAATAAAGGATCTTTTTCTCACTGGTTGCACACACACTATCCCGGACACTCATCGTCCCTCTTGAACCAGAGGTGGAAAATGAATAAAATAAAATAACAGAAACGCAAGAGAGAAAAATGTGAACAAGCGAGAATGTATGACGAAAAAAATATTGAGAATGCATCTGTATATTGGTTTTAACGTGCGGCGGAGACGCTCGTATATGTATTCGCTGATTCATTCCAGGCCAAATGTATTTGCTAATTGACCGTTTTGGTGAAATTTTAAGAGCGAACGACTAAACAAACGCCTTTTGAATATTACTTCCAACAGGGAAGCATTTTTGGAGTGTCGTAAAAGTGCTGCATCGTGAAAAAAAAAGATCAATAACGATGATTCAATTTGCATATGTACATAAATTCATATGCATAAGTGTGTAGAAACGTTGATAATTACTCAACATTTATTTAATATACCACTTACCGTGTAGAAATTCAATTTTTATAAAATAAATAATACCTTTTTCGATATTGTAAGTAAATTTCATCAAGACTCTTCACTATTTTCTGTTAATAGATTACGAATTTAGTGAATTTTTCAATAGCAACAAACAGAGGTTGTCGAAACTCGAGTGTTGCAGTTACGAAGTAATCGATTGAGAGGAAATTGTTGCTGTTTTATTTCAGCTTTTGTTATGGTCATTTCTAAAGAATATTTACAAATGTCTTTTACTCTTGTCTCGATTCTGCAATCATTATGGCAAAAAAAGAACTGAAAAAATATATAAAAAATGAAAGCATTAAAAATAAATGATTTCAGCAGTAGATACAAATTGGAATGAGATATTGTGGAGGTATTGTTGGGTACAGCGTGAAATTGCGGATATGATGGTGATATTAGGGAGAGGAAAATACCTTTATTCGCAGGAAGTACGGTAAAATTATAATAATACTCATATACAGCAGTGAGAGATGTGAGTTTTACCTCTTGAGAGCTAATTAACCTAAACGCCGGGTCCTGTCCGGGTACCACTAGTTACTCGGTATATATTTAATTATGTTTATGGCACCCAAGACTTCTGATTACTCGTAAATACTACGTTGCAAACTGAGCATGTAATCTCCCCATTTCACTGCCACATGATTTCTCTTCATTCTTCCTCTTATTCTATTTATTTATTTGTCCACATTTATTTATTTTTCCGCTTCATAAAAATATAATACTGCGACATAATGAATCTGTACCCGCTGTCTGATTTGTTTTACGTTTTTACTTCCTTTTGTTTTTTTTTTGTAAAATTTATTTCTTTGTGCGATCAACTGAATTACTTAACCAAAAATAAAGGTAAATAAAATTGAAGGAAAATAAATTACTCTTTCCGTTAAATAGCTTTTTTATTACATCTACAACAACTCGTTATGGAGATATAACGATATGTTTATGGAGAGTAATAAAACAAAATAATCAACAACAAAGTGGAATTATGAAAAATGATCGAGATTAAGAAATCATAATCGAACATCGCTATAAGATAGATAATCTGTATTTTCTAATAAACAACAAATACTGATATGCGTTGGTATGAATGAATTTATATGAAGATGAAACAATATGAGGTTTAAAAATTCATCTCTAGTACGGATATATAGCACTCACAATTGCAAATGAACTTTGTTGGCTGAGTCATCGCTATATATTTGCAATGACATGGATGGATGAAAGAAACGCATTAGCGCCTGATGTTTGGCCGTCTGTCATGACAGGTACGTAATTGAAATGAGTTTGCCTCCTGTATACGCGCGTTTCTCACAATATATATTTATACATTTATAAGCAATGAGAAAATTCACTGCGTGAACTCGATGACATAAAATAATGTATATACCATTGTTGAATTTTTATAAACACTGCATATACTTCGGTGGATGAACAACCAAAGGAAGAAGAAAGAATTTAAAAAATGTGAAAAAATAATTAACGGCTATTTAAATACTTATTTACACATACAGTATTGACAATTATGTTTTGCATATCCACTTCCTTTACTTCATTGTTGAGAATTAAAAATAATAACCATATTTCGCATTTTTTTCCTGATGAGATATAAACAAGAACAATGCGATTATTAACATCATCTTTATTGAGACATTAACGTTTGCTTTTTTTTAGTGACTCTCTCATTTTATGCATATCAATTAAAATCAGGAGCGAACGCTGAATTGAATAATCATCAAAACCACACCAGCACAATAATTCTCCTGACATTGATATTATCCAAAAGCTTGGAAAGTATGAACAATATAAACTAAAATGAATACTTATCGGTGATTATTGATGTATACACAAGTGGGAGGATTATGATTTAGGTTGGGAAGTTAGTAAATAGTGGTGTATATACAGAAGAGATAGAGGCAACACGTTCGCCATGATCCAAGATTACTGTCGTGGTACACCGTAATTACTTGGACACAAGGTTGACTAATAGTTCCAAGCAGCAGAGCATGTACCCACTGTTACTGCAATGGCTACCGTAAACGCACGGGCTGTACGATGTTGTTGTACGATGTAGTATACCCCAACCATGTATGAATACATATATACATTTTACATCTATCTATGTGTTTGATTTATAAACTGTGGTGGCTCGATGCTCAAGTCAGAGCCGAGAAGCAATGACGAAATTAAGCCGCAGTAAGTAATAACTTTTCGTAATTGCATGATGGCAATACTGCAGCAATAATACGGTATGAGCTTGTATAAAATATGTATACATATATTTTAACATAATTTATACAATTTAAAATGCTCTTTCGTGGGATAGACGCATAGCGTATACATAAAATCGATGCATGATGACAAACTATTCGTTAAAAAAAAAAATAAACAAACTATTTGTTTAAAAAAAAAATAAACAAAATTAATTAAGCATAAAATAAATGCTTTAACGTGGATGTCAAAAGAAGATTTTTGAACTCGAGCATTTCGTTGGTGAAAAATAAATGGCGACGATGCAGTTAGACAATGAAATTAAGATTATTTTGTTAATATAAAGCACATTTATTGTGAATATTTGATAAATAGTTGGTATCTCGGAGTGAAAAATATCTGTGAAAATACTTCAGCGCGATCATTGTCTATGTATGCCTCCGTACCCAAACTGCAAAGTATGCCATCTCGATAAATGATAGATGACAAACGAGTGAGAGCAAATGCAATAAAAGTATAAGAATTTGAAACGTAAAATTGTATCATGTAGGAAGTAAAAATAATAAAAAGTGGGGTACGTGCATACATGTGTGCATACATACATATATACATAAGTATGTACATTTATTTATGTATAGGAATCAACAGCCCGAGAAAATGGGCGAGAAGAATATAGAAAGAAAACAGAAAGAGAAAGGAAGAGAAAGAAACGATGAATACAACACGATGGTTGGAGGTTAATGCTGCGATCCGGTTCAGGGGGCAGCCTCGAAAACATTGCTTGCCAGCATGCATGAACCTCTTGCCAGATTCCCCTTGCAATATTTTAGATACATACACATTTATATATGAATATATATACATCCATATATAGATACGCTACATACATTGGGTGCATAGGAGTATGTGGATTTCAAACACATACAAACCAAAAAATTCTCTCTCGGTTTTTCAGTTGATTGAAACCACTCCAAACTCGTAATTTCTCTGCAGAGTATCCTCCTCACTTCATCTCTCTCTCTTTCATTCCCTTAATCCCCTCCAATTTCCTTGCCCTGTTTGCGTATCAGAATAATTTGTGAATGTACTTATGGGTCATTCGTCGGCGTGTGTATAATGGAGAAATAAAAAAGGAATAAAAATATAAAAACATCAGAGTGCATGAAAACCTGCGCGCATCCTTCACTCTTGCCAACAACAGCTACGAGTAATTTCCAGGAGGTGGAGCACATTATACATACATATATATATACATGTATATAGAAAAGGACGGGTTGATTGTTGAAGGTGCAGCGCGCAAAAGGATGAGGAAATGATCGCGCGCAAGACGAAGAAAGAAGTACAGATGGTGCGAGCAAGTTCAGCAGTCACTAGGCTCGAACGGATTGCTTCGAGTTTTCTCGGACGATCCAGACGCAAACTCTTTAGGTCGAATGAAATTAATGGCTATATACTAGCATGGTGTGTATATATATGTGTGTGTGTGTGCGTGTGTTTATATGAATGTCTATACTGTACTTGCTGTGTGTACCAAGAGCGAATGATGAAATCGGCGATGCTTCACTTATGCGATAAATCGGGAAAAATAAAAATAAAACAGATGGGAAAACGTGGATAATAATAATAATAATGAAAGGAAAGAAAATTTTATTTGATAGAGAGATGAAAATGAAAATCATTGCACGTATTCATCCGATATATATTTTATTTGATGATAATTCTATAGTGATAGATAATGAAAACACAAAGTAAATATAGAAATTTTGAATAAGACTAATGACTACTTTTATGATTAGACATAAGATGATTCATTTCTGTCACCCATCAAAAAATATATTCTCAATAATGGATGAGTGAAATTGTCCTCGCATTTCCATTTTCGTTTGTTTGTTTGTTTTTTCCCTTTGTTCTTTCAGGTATACTGAATACATATTTTGCTATACCTATGCATCATTCAATTATAATATTTTATTGGCGGGTTGATCTATCTCTCTTGACAATAATATGAGTCATATTAAATACATTATATATGAAAGGTGGAAGATGTTCAGAGCGGGAAGACGGGTTAAACGGTGTCAACTCCACTATTTAACAACAACACACGATTCATGTGTGTGTATGAAGTTATGTGTGGCAGTGGTCTGCGGACTCGTGTCAAGAGCCCCTCAGTCTCATCAGCCTTTTAATGACTAATGAGTTTATATTATGACGTATATCTGTAGGTGTGGAAGTCAAGCAAATGGTATTCATGTTCACTCACGGATGTATAGATAAACATACGGATTATTGTGTGATTTTGATTAATGGGCATTGACATATACTGAATAAGACAAAATATATGTTAAGTCTACATAGATAAGAATGATTTTATATAAAAAAAGCAATTTCAGTGTATGAATTCTGAGAGTATCAGGAGAAATTTATTGTGAAATATATGAATACATTGGAAAAATGATGTCGAGGCAATTTTAATGAATAATTTTTCACAAGAAATTCAAACAAATATTTTAACGTTTTGTTTTTCCATTGCAAATGAGTATGACAAAGTTATGTAACATGACTATTGGTCATTGATATATTTATATCTGAATAATCTGTGTAAGAATATTATAATTTGTGTCCTTGTGTGGGTATTGTTTGAGATGAACTGCTGTTGGGTCGAAGTATACACATGGCCTACCAACCAGATCGCAGGTCTGTGACCTTACGAGTGGTTGCAATCGATGCTGCGATCTTTATTTGCGTTTTTCTTTCTGTTACTTTTCAAATGCACTACACCTCACGTGCCTTCGAATAAGCCTTGCTATGTAAATTTAATGACACTTTTATCTGTGGATCTTCAACTAATTACAGTAAATGAAGAATTCATCGTTCTGATACTTGAACAACTATATTTTGATTCGACTACAAAAATTCATATAAGTAAATGTATTGTTATTAAATTCTTACATAATTGCTTTTCTTGAAAAACAAATAAGATTAATTAGGGGATAAATAAAGGAAAGTGTAAATTGCTTCCAAATTTCCATATGACATTGGGTTCAACGATGTTAATTACATGAGTATGTGATGAATTATTTTAAAATTGTTAATTTCCACAATACATATTGATGGTAAAGCTAATAAATGTGTCTTGTATCAGAAAAAAATAATTTATGAATGATAATACATTAATAGTTATTCCAAAATTGATGATGCATAATTTCGAATAGACGAATGCAAAAATGTTTCTTCTTAGCAAATAATTATGAGAAATAAAAGTGCACATGCACGGATAATTCGACTCCCGCTATCCAATTAAATCCTGAACTACAATAATTTAACTTTACGAACAGAAAATTTGCAACTTTTCCAGTAAACATCAACTGTATAATGTATAAGATCCTCTCACACTGTATTTATATGCACAAAGTTGCACATCTGTTATATAGTATAAATGTATATGTGCAGTCGTTGCACTTTCTCATATATATATTCTGGCTTGCTCGAAAGATGCAAATGCGAAAGCGTCCAAGGCCACACACACAGTGAAGATACTCTATAAAAGGAGGGATGAATACGGCCACAAGGTCCAAAGTCCTTGAAGTCCAATCGTTTATACTTTTATTTATTTATTTATTTTTTTTTTCAAAAAAATGCATCAGATGGACGGAGATGAAAGTGAAAAATCAAGGAAGTAAAATTATGACTAACAATTGTCATATATATGTGTGTATATTTATGCAGACGTGAAGCAAGGTGGAATTGTATTGTATGCTAATGCAAACCCGACGTATTTTTCACCAATGCCAAATAAAGAAGAAGAAAACAGACAAATAAATTGAACAAAAATGAAATTGAATATATGAATTAAATCCATTTTGGCATATTCTATTTCTGCGAAGAATAGAATGGAATACAAGCAATCCTCGAGTTACATCGTTTTGATTTAAGTCGTCTGGAGTTACATCAAACAAAATTTTGACACCATTCCTCAAACAAACGACGATTTTTATGGAAATGTATAGAAAAAAGCTCTGCCTAGATAATTGCACGATCATTTGTCACAATAATTTTAAAATAATAGGAAAAACATCAGTAAATTCTATTTATTATCATGGATTTCATCATGACGTCTGGCATATAAAAATAAAACAAAAATTACATTCAGAATGTTGGTAAATAAAAATCTCCATTTTTTTGTTCCCAACAAATGATATTAATTGATTCATCATCCAATCACATCTCATTATTCAATTGTCATAGGTATGAAAAAAAGTATAATTACCACATTATTATTTTATTCTCCTCTCTTTCACTCTCTCTCTTTCTCTCTCTCTCTCGTTTTCCCATTTTTTTCCATGTATCATCAAAAAGTTCTTCCCCAATCGCTTCTTCCCCCCTTATATGTTTACATGTTCACTCTCTTGACCACTCTTAATAAAAATAAACGAAAAAACAACATACATGTACATGTACATATATATAGTGAGATATATGTAATGATTTCACCACAACAACAAGGATTCAAATTAATAATGACTCCGTTCACTTACCTTCGCATTTGTGCCATGTATCTTAATCTTTATCGCGTGTCTGCTTCGATAACGACCGCAATTGCTCGTCCACAAAACCCGCAGTCTCTTCCGTATAAATATATATATGGGCTATTCACAACGACGTGACCCTGAAGTCAACAAGGTCGTACCGGTATGGGGGACAAAGACTTGGGATGGGTATAGATATACCAATACCACTTTCGGACAATGTGATATAGCAGTGTCTCATATATAACGTCATGGCCATACGTACATACATGCATGTACATGTATTCCACGATCGTGTGTGATGGCGATGGTTAATTTGTCATTGTGTTTACATAGACAATGAAATCGACAGGACGTTAATGTAAATGTTAAGAAAATTCCTGTCTTTGAGTTCAATCAATGATTTTTTATTGTTGTTTGAGAAGGTTTGATTCGGTTTGTTATTTCGTTCGCGCAGAAATATAAAAACACAATGGCGACCATTTCGAATTCTCGATATCAATTGAAAAAAAAAAAGAAAAAAAAAACAAACAAACATTTGTAGCGTTGATTTTCAACTATCATTTACTAAATTCTAATTCTTGATATTTTTCCTACGTGTAACAACGCAAAACACGACACATTTGGTATTTCAATCACAAATGAAAACAAATAAGAATGAAAAAACAATGAAAACTTTCTAAAAACTTCAATTATCGTATCATCAATTCAACAAATATTCATAATTTTCTTTCTCTCCTTTTTTTCTTTTCATTCGCGTTATCTGCACACACATTCACAGCCGCATTATATAGTGGAATTAAATGAGGCAGGGCGCATAGGTATTCTAATTGTTTTCACGGGGCACTAGACACCATTTAATATATACATATGCGTTTAAAGATTCGTGCGAAAGCATTTTTCTTTTGTTTTATGTAGCTTGTAGGTTGATCATCATATAAAGTGGTGTGCGCACAATACAGTGAACACGACGACTAGATACTTTACAAAACTGGATATATATATAAAGGGGATAAAGAGAATGACGAAGATGAGGGGGTAATGGTTCGGTCGATCAGGGTCCGTCACAGAGGGTGCTTCGATTAAGCGGACCCCGCAAGCAAGTAATATGGGAACTTCACGCAACAGAGAGCTTAGCCCATCCTTGTAATGTTGAAAAAGTGCCCTGGCAATTTAATAGCGTTGAATGGGACTGCCAAGTAATTCACGAGACGTTATTAAATACGTATATGTAATAATATAACCATGTATATGTGAGTATATACGTATACATTGAGTGCATAAACAAGAGATGAGTGCAATTGGCTGTCAAGAAATACAAACAATATACAACATCACATAAAAAAAATTTGAGCTGTTTGTTTTCATTCTGCATCAACTTGATTGTACCAAAAATTTTCTGTTAATTCTTCCCTTTTTTGATATATTATAAAGTAAATGAGAAGAATTGCTTAGTATGGGAATAATTGGCAATAGTCACCCCTTTCGTCTTCAAAATTCACAAACATCTTTCAACGTCAGAAATACGATAACATTTCGTGACAAATCTGAGTGTATACGTCAGCTTCTTGTTACTTCTCTTAACGTTACGTGCGCATTACAATTTTTCTCTATATTCAAAACGGAATTGTTTGGTAAGATAGCTTGAAGCAATCTGACACATTATATTATAATTAATATAGATATATATATATATATATATATATATATATATAAATGGGATCGACTGAATATTCAGCGACAGATATTGAGCCATCACTCTGCGGGGACACAACATTGCTATATATGAACGCATAAACTGCCACTTATATACTCACTACTTATATCTAATTTATATTCTACTCTCTTTTGTTTATTCCATTTTGATTCAAAACTTCGCTTCGGTACTGTGCACATTATGGCAGGTGTGAAAATGTATACATGCACATGTATTTATATATATTCATAGAAGTGTAAGAGCAATGTTACTATGTGGTATTACACTTGAGGTTCAAAAGGTCTCTAAATCATATTTTATGCAACGTTGCTCGTCCAATACTGTACCAATAGTCATAAATGTAAACTTTCTCTGACTGTTGGGTTGTTTCATGGGCTGCTACGCACGTAAACGTTCCACTTCTACTACTGTCTCTATACGTACTAATATCACTATCGCTGTCATTGTCGCCGTCATGTATTATTGGTTGGAAATATGCCGCCCCTATTATATAACATATATATACATATGCAAATTATAATCGCTTCATGTCGGAATATATATATATATATATATATACTGTTCCATCCCTTTTTGTTACGTGTAGTATAGGTATACATAATTCGGAATTTTAATGTGAATTTCATCTTCGCAAGTGGAAATATGCAAATGAATTTTGAACGGTCACACAAAATCTCACTCACTGAATAATTTAATTCTGATACTTGAAAGAAATTTCGAGATCATTTTTCCCAATTATTTTTTGAAAATATATATATACTCCTTCATGTGGGTATATTGATATTGAAATTAATTGTAAAGCGGATACTTAAGTGAAATATCATTCTGTGTATACATTCGGAACGTGAGGGAGTATTTCTACTTATCAAATATTATTTATCCATGGATATTATTATTTTATCAATCCTGAATCACATGTGTATATACAATTTTGTGTAAATTTTGTACAATTTTGTATTATTCTTTTGTTTACTTCACTTGTGAAAGACACGAACGTTGAATAAATGTTTGCGCTTCACGGAGTATACTTTAAGTTGAAATTTGTTCTCGATGAAATTTTCCATGCCTCGACGCGATAGTCACGGTGTTGAAGCATAGTGTGATAACGCAAGGTCGTCAACCGACCCTCATATCCCCCTATGCATATAGATATAAACGTACACATACACCTATACCTACCACAAGGCCCATGTACTTACCGACTATATTCACTGCGCCAACCACTTGGCTGATATAGAAGGTCGAGCACATTTCAATGGATTTTATGAGTTGAACCTCCATCCATGATGCATCGTTAAAATGCAAAGTTCAATGTAGCACAAACTCAAGTAAAATATTTGTATTTTTGTTTATCAATTTATTACCTGGCATTGAAATGATAATAAATGAATAAAATAAATTGTTGAAATAATTTCCAAGTGTGTTCACACTCAAAAATATTTACAAAGGCATCCAAGTGTGAATTAATTCATGGAAATACATGTCTTTGATTAATTATATTAAACTTTCTTTTGTTGTGGATTCTCATATACATTCTTAAGAACTCATTTACATAACGATGGTATCAAAGTCTATGATTCTTCATAATTATTGTTGAGACAAGATGACAAGTTTTATTGGCACATCCCATAATCTATAAGACGTTCAATAGCATCAAAATAATACTTATCGAATTATTCGATTGTTTTACTAATATGAGCATTATAAATAGCAACATCATTTCTCCAATTGACAAAATTGCTGTTCCCATACGTCATTTTTCACAGCGGAACGTTCGCTGATTTTTCTCATTCTAGATATGGCGGGAAGCAAAACGAAATGAAAAAAAAAAAAATAATAATAATAATAATAAATAAATAAATAAAACGATAAGCATGCACCTCACGTAGAGGGTTGTGTGACCTAATTTTGTTTTAACAAATTCCCAATCGCAAATGTCAATCTTCACGGACGACGAAATTTGTTCGCTCTCTACTTCTCTACTACACACATTTACTAGAAAAAAGCTCTTTCGTGTTGGTATCGGGTTATATATATATATATATATAGCTTTGAGTCAAAAAAGGTGCGAAGGAGAATAAAAGATTTGGGCTATTGGACTCCACTATACGATGAAGGGAACTACTGTCGACGTGCGTACGTGATCCAAGTCCAAAGTAGCGTTTCATATATGTATTCATACACCAACACATTCATATATATTTAGCAACTTATGTGATATTTGTACGCAGAAGATTATTCAATTTATAGACGAAGAACAGATTCGAGTGGTTATCGTGACGCGCACTCCCCTTTGGTTATGTCTTTTCTTCGTCTTAAAAACCTTCTATGTGACAAATAACATCGCGGTGGAAATGTAGACAGTATGAGAAAGAGAGAATATTGAAGGGGACAGTGGTGCATTGACGTATTCCTCGACGGTGGTGGACTCTGTTCAAGCATGGTCTCATAAGAATTCCAACGGATTCGTAAATATCCGTGCACTGCACTGAGTAAAACAAAAGTAGAGAGGAAAATTTCTTCCCACTCTGTCATATATATCCACCATCATCTTTTCACTATGCGTGGTTTACTTGTGTACGAATATATTTTTATCTTCATCATCTCTTGTCATCATGCCGTATGACGCAATGTTACATCAGAAAAAATTGACAAGCATGAATTACTTACCTGATACGCGGGTAGGGTGGGAAAGTGAGTAAAAAAAACGGACTAATGAAATATCTTATCCCTGAAAATTTATATGGGTGGGCAAAAAAATCACGACAATAATAAAGTGATAAAAATAATAACAGTGAGGAAAATATCAGTTTATAAAAATGATGAATATTACAATGAAAACATGAAAATTCATCTTTCGCGATATCTGTTAAATTTATTTTGGCCATGTTTTAGTATGAAATTTTCAGCATTTTTCAGCAGATTTTCCCTGGTGTGTTGAGCATCTAAGAGGGATACAGATATTGAGAAGGCATAGAAATCCTTTACAGGCAATAATCGATATTAGGGTTGGAGAATATATCTAGACAGAATCGGATATGAAGCCGAGAATTCTATAGGGATTGCTAGATGATATCGCTGGAGCGAATAAGGAATGGCGGAGGTCCCCTTTAATACATTTATATATTTATTATTTTCCTCGGTTTAAGAAGTTACACATCAAATATTGGCGCTTGAACTGCTGTTGTAATTTCATTGACCACAATCGACAGTTATTATTGAAAATCAGCTTTTATTCATTTCTCTTGTGCTTTCATATTCATAGTTGATGAGATATAATAAATATAGAATGTTTAACAGAAATCTTAACGAGATGTAAAAAAAAACTATTCACCATAAAATACTGAAAACATCTTCCAAACTTTCTCTGATATTTTTCGTTTTGAGATCGATAACACCGACCAATACTTCTTTCTATTGAGAAGTGAAGAAAAATATGAAGGAAATATTTTTGAGAGATTAAAATTGAAAAGAATTATTCAAACATCCAAATCCTGTCTATGAATTCGACTCTATTTCCTTTTTTTATCAACACAATTCTAATGAAATCCAATTAATCATTCCATCCATAATAGGATATGAAATAAAATGGCAACCAGTTTCATAAAATTTTTGGTTATTATAATACTTTCTTTGAATGATCTGAGAACAACAACAAAAAATAAGATTTTCAAACTTCTGGTACATAAATATACCACGCAATACCACAATCGAATTTCCTTTCTATAAAATTCCTTTCATTCTTATACCTATACATTTTTATGACTAATAAACAGAATAATTAATTCTCATCATCTACCATTTTGTAATTTCCATTAATATTACACAGTTATAAAACCAACGTTGAAAAAAATGAAAAGACAATTAGAATGGCGGAAACATATTGCCAAACTATCGATCGTGAATTTGATCTTGCACAAAATTAGTTAAATATCTGTGCCCACGAGCAATTCCCGTTGAAAAATAGGGTCGTTGAATTAAACTGAATGCCAGTGACCCCCATGCTCTTCATTCTTTTGCTTGCCTTCGTTTTTTTCTTCATCTCTCTTGCACTCTCACTTGAATACGGTGGCGCAACAAATTGTGGCCAAGCGAAATGGACATCAATATAGCGGTTTCGTTAAAAGCTATTAGCCATTAAAGTGTCGAAATATTTTATGCGTTAAAACGAGAGGGGCGGGAATAAAGGGTGATTTTGTGCTCGTATATGTGCGGTGCTTTCATTTACGCGCTGGGTTGGCTTTCGTATGTTGGTAAAGTGCAGTCGTTGTTGTGGACGTATACATATACATATGTATATACTTCACCCTAACTCAATGGCCGCTATTGAGAGAGTGAGATAGAGAGAGGAGAAGTGAGAGAGTGAATACCGTCATGAGCTATCCGTATGAAACCTTATTTTGGAAATTGTCAAAGCGATCCCAATCCCATTATGCGAAAACTAAACTCGCTCAAATAAACTTTCAGCAAGTCAGATTTCTTCGGAGATCGAGGCGCATATAAAATATATATTTATGCGAGGATATTTTATATATCTAAAGGGTTATACCGATTTCTTTTTATTTACCCACTCGAATTCCGTAACGTAATAAATATTTGTACAAAAGTTGCGTGATGTGAATTGAATATAATACATCAGTAATAAATGATGATTGAAACAGTAGGCGGAGGAAAAAATAAGTTTCCGTATACACATATAAAAGCATAGTTGAATGAAAGGTTCTGAATAATAACAAAAAGTTTGAAGATGAACTCTCACGTTCACGAATGTTTTCTCACAAACTAACCCCATCTGCTCCACCAATAGAATCAATTAATCAATTGTATTTATACATTAGGGTTGAAGAGGGATCAAAGTTGGTGTACAAGTGTTAGCAGTTGCTGTAGCAGTGAACAGCAGTATCGACAGAGATGAAGTGAGCATTATTTTCTGACCAACAAGAATGGGAAATCTCATGCAAGGATGGCAAAAATAAACAACACATATGTAATGGGACAACGTTCGATGATGTAAAGCTACTACGCGACTACACCAATCATTTCGGCGTACATGTATACAGTGTATAAATATATAAATGTATATGGAGGAGGCACATAGAGAAAATGGCACACATGATGCCCCGAGGCCCTAGTTCGAAAACGACCACACGCTGTTTTTGCCTTTCGTACTTGAGTGGCCTAGCCGTACGATATTTGTTTAGGTCGAAAATCAGCTTCGTTTGCTGGTTATCTCTTCGGATTTATAGTTGACGGGCATCATAGGACAGAAACAAGAGGGAATAGGGTAATAAGGGTGAGAAAAAAGAAAGCAGATCGATTTGTTCCTTCTGAAATGAAATATTCTCATTTTATTTCAGTATTTCACTTTTGTTCAATGATATATATTTAAAGTGGTACATAGGTCAATATCATATGTTGAGGAGAGCAAAAAGTATTGGACGGGTGTAGTGAATTTTATCGAGAAAAATGTCGCCTCGTGCGCCAATGAATATTGATTTCAACAACATTGAAAAAAAAAAAGAAGTGATGAAAGCACAAAATCGAGGGTTAATCGATTGAGATGATAAACGGCCCAATATGGTTCAATTTCGTCCCTGTTTTTTTTTTCCCCTGACTTCCCCTCACTATGACCATCGTTACGCTTACAGATTTATGAAGATCACATAAATGTATTAATTTGTTTATTGATGAGTCTTTGCATTTTATATTTTTCAAAATAAATTTCTAAGGATTTGTCTAGGTTTTCATGGAATGATTTTTTTGTCGATTTTGTTTGTTTGTTGGGAAATCATCAATAATTAATGATGGGGAATGAGTGGAGCCAAAGGAATTTGGGGTTTTGTGCGCGATGGTAAAAAAAAACAAATGGCAATAAATATCGAGTAAGTGGAAAAAGTTTCAAAGTGCGATAAAGTATGAGAAAAAACGGAATAAGGGTGGAATAGAGCAGAATAGGGTTGGTTTGGTTGGATTCATGTGTATATATACATATAGGAATACAGATATATACAGCGTTAGTTCAACATCGACATCATGAGTCACTGAAAACGAAACGAAAGAAGTCCATTCAATAATTCCACATTACTTCGTTCGTCTCTGTCGTTCTTATAGTGCTTCCTATTTCGTTTTTATGTTTCTCCACTTACTTCGTATCGTTAACTTTTCTTCCTTCGTTTCTTTATATTTATTTATACCCATTTTTTTTCTTTTTTTGTTTTAAATACGATATACTGCTACCATTTTTCAATATACAATAATCCTTATGCACTTCAATTCAATACCATCAGCGTTACATTAATATTTAATTCTTATTATCAGTGAAATTCTTTGGTCTATACGAAATGTAGCAAAAGCAATAGATGTTTTGTGTAGTGAGTTTAATCATATATTCCTGACCAGATCAAAACTTACCCGAAATATACTTCCCGTACATATATAAATACATATAAAATTGTATATATGTAGTCATCGAATGATTTATTCCTTATATGGAATATATAGTCAATTCCTATGGAATTCTATAAAGCGATCGGGATTGGTATATACCAATACCAATATAGATTGAAATGTTGAAAGCTATCGAAATGTTGGAGATAAAATTTTATGAAAAATAAAATCAATAGCAACTTCATCCGATCATCATTCATTTTCATTTGCATTTTCGTATTTATTTTATTATTTGTTTTGCTTATTTGTGATTTCAACTTGACGTGAAAATTGTACGCCATGGGATATTGAAGTATATCATAGAATGGATATGGTTTTAGTGCAGCTTAGTGAATTTCCTCGAGGGCCATCTGTTCGTCAGCGCCAAACGCACACATTTTCGTTTGCTCCGTATGTCGTAATCAGCCGTATATCCTCTCGTTCTTCTTTTCCCCTTCATCGCTTGCCACTTGAACACGCCTTCAAAAATTTTCTTCTTTTTTTTTTATATCATCTATTATTTATTCATTTTTTCTTCCTCTTTATCAACACACATTCACATAGATGAGTGAGTTCGATATTTTTGAACCTTTAATATGGCCTACAGGCATATGATCGACCAAATAAATATAACGGCATTTCGATGCAATCAATGTTAGTTTTGAGAAGTAGTAAAGAGATCCTCCTCCCATTGCCAAAATAAAATTGTAAAGTTTTTATTATAGAAATGTAGATATGGTAGTTTGACATTTCATATTATAAGCTTATGGAGTAAGAAATCATCATTTATCATTGTAACATCAAAAATGTTGTTGCTATGATAAAATGTTTATTAAATTTACAGTGGTAGAATAATTTATCTGTAAGCCCCATAATATAATGCGCTCAGTATGACTCATGTAATATAAATGACTGTCCTTTTGGTGTCGTACAATAATGAACAGTGTTTGTTTATTAAATATCAGTTCTCATGGAAATAATTCAAATGAAATTCTGTTTTCCATGGAATTGCAATTTATGACTATCTTTCCGAAAAAATCTATTCTCCTCACCCTTTTCATGAGCGAGTATATAATAGATTCATGCCAAAGACGGCTGCACCGTTAACGAGATCGCCAACGTCCATGCACCATCATGATGATAATACAAGAGCGATCACTTACTACTTCTATGCATTGCGCCCTGCTCTTAACAACCGTAAACTCAGACGCACATAAAATGAATTTTTATGTTGACAACACATCAGCGTGAAAGAGAATAATGATAAAGAAAATAAAAACAACGAAGGGGGAGCAAAAAAAATGTTGGACAAGGGCACGTGTACAAAGCGAGCCGATTGTTTGATCTACTTATGGACGATATTCTCGTAGTTTTTACGACAATATATATTCTTTCCAAAATATTAGTTCTGAAGATATTTTACGGTCTGTTTGCGGGGTGAGACACGAGAGCGAAGAAAACACGTGAAGGATACCAGGCAGAAAATAAGTGGGTTTATAACCAGAAAAATGAGGGTGGTACAGATATATATTTATATGTATGGATAGTTCTTCAATATCTCTTACATATATTGGGCACACAAGGAAAAAGACACACGAGTTCTCCAATAAATAATTATTTATGCATCGGTTTTTAACTTACAAATAAATTTTCAATAATTAGTACGATAATTAAAGTTGCACAGTTCAAGAATCTTGCTAATTTTTAAATATCAATATTTTTTTATGGCTGAAATCATCTGCACTGTCGAGACACTTTTCTTTAGACCAACTTCACAGAGACATTCATAAAAAAAGAGGAAGAAAGGTACACTTGTAATTTTCTGAACCCTATTGAAGGACAATGTAGAGCAAACTTAGCAAACAACTACGAGTCGCATTATAAACAAAATGAAGTCGCGCATCTGTGTATCGTATGAACCAAAATGCCCCCCTAAAAAAAAGAAATCGACTTTCAAGTATTTTTATTCATTCTATTGATTTGTGAATGCGCCTGTGTCTTTACTATATACATTTATACGTAAATAGTGAAGATAAAATATACAGACATGTATATATATATATATATATACATATATATATATATATAACGATAGTGAGAAGATGCGTGAGCATTATTGTTGGACTGAAATTACGGGAAGGGTTGGACGATCGATATCCACCACCACAAATGTTCAAGGACATTTTACGGAGGGGAGTTTCGCTCTCGTCTGCTCTTGGGCGCACACTAGGATTATTCCTTTCATGTCATGCCCGTGCATCCCACATATATACATGCATACATATCTACACACACCAAACATGAGTTACGTGAATTGAAGCTGAGCACTCGTTAAGTGTAACACGTCAACATTCGATACACGTTTTTTTAATGTAGGTTTATGAAGATGAAAGATATAGAGGGGAATAATTGAATATACATTTCATTATTTTATCGAACATTCGAATGTTGAGAAAGTTAAAGGTGTTGATGGCACTTTAAATTTATTTCTAAGTAGCTTATGAATATAGAATTTCCTATGCTTTGGAAATTATCTTAGTTGTATTGATAATTGTGGTATGAATTTTCAATACTTTTCACGTCGATAGAACTGTTTCATTTCGCTAAAACCGCCACAGCTTTTCTCTAGAGATATTGAACTCATCATTTCCATAATTTAATGTTATGACAGTCGATGAAGTAAATAAGGTTTCAACGTTGTTTCACACACCTCATAGACTATATATTCGATACTCTGTAAATTTTATCTTCTCTCTCTTCATAACGTTAATGAAACGCTCCAACAACTTCAATTGAAACTGAACTAAAAGGTATTAAATTACATTCAATCAGGAACAACATCATAAGAATGAACCACACGCCCTACATATTGTGCATAAACGGGGTGTGCAATAAATAATAGGAAAAATAGATGGGCGTAGCATAAGTGCAGGGAAACGTTTTGAAATGCATGTTCACTATAGTTGAGAATTGATGGGAAAAAGCACGAAAGGGTTTGGCATCAATTTAATGATACGTATGTCAAATTTATTGTTCAGTATACTGCAACACAGAAAAATGTATGGAAGGAAAAAAAAATATATATATATATATATTTCTAACCTGGTGCGCGCCAATAGATCAACGAAAATATGAGGAACAAAAAATTGGAGAGGAAGAGGATGGAGAGAGGATAGATTTGGGATGCAACCAGGTGTTGTAAAACAGCTGGCAACACGCCATCATGAAAATTTGAGCTAATACAACGAGCCAATATTACTATTCCCAAGTATCATTTATTGATGAAGGCAATGGTTATCTCCAAGTATAAAATATCTTACGCGATATCGTAAAAATTCAGCGAATCAGGAGTTTAGAGAACGTTGATACGAATTTTGAGATTAAATGCATAGAAAAACCTTGGAGAATTTCGGAAACATTATACTTGAAAAAAATCCAATATGTTATTAGGATGTTAGTTAATCTCAAGTTTTGAAAAACAAATTTTGACTATATGATGTCCTATCATATAATCGTACAACATACCTTCTTTGCCTTTCAAAGAAGACAAAAGAAAAAAAATAGAAAAATCGCGAGAAAATGGAGCGTCTGACTTGTCATTGGCTTTCAATTCCCTCTTGACTATTATACCCTTCAATTTATCCACAAATGCTTACATGGATGCGCGATGATATTACCTGAAAGCAAGTTATTTATGACCTTCCAATATTTACACACATATGTATACAGACAAAAGACCAAAGGTGGCACATCTCTCGTATATCATCCCTCTTTTGATATCCCACTTTTCAAATTCATCCTTTCCTCTGTGACTTCAATTGACACCATATATTCACTAATCCTCAATACTTGTGGAGTCCATTTACAAATATAAAATGATGGCACCAAAGAAAGAAAAAAGAAAGAGCTGTATAGTGAGATGGAGCAACTTGCCTTTCACACGCGCGCAGTATCTCAATAACGGATTGATTGATTTAAAAATTTTTCTGACGTGTTATCGAAACAAATGTTTCAAACGGGATAATGGATGAGCAGCACGCGCACGCCAACAGTGTACATTGCGCCGCAAGCTGATCGAGCCATGCTTCACACCCTTGCGCACGCTTTCATGGACACATTTTACGCATGCAGCCATGTAAACCACGTAAGCATGTGAGTGAATATACGTATGAATTGTACGCGTGTATAGACATATACATCCATACAGATGAGAAACGTATACTGAAATATATCCATGTATGTATATAGATGATGTTGAAGTGAAGGCGGCTGCAACGGAAGCGAATGCTTGCGCGTCGTTAGCTGCTCTTTGAATTTATCAAAGTCGCCTGCGGATGTTCGCACAGTGCAAAATTCACCGTGGCTATGTGCTCCGACCAAATGTAGTATTTTTATTTCCTTCATTTTACTCTTTTCCTTTTTGTCCTCTCTCCCTGTTGCTCCACATATTCTCTATTCCTTAAATTCACCAGTGGTGATGAATATGTTTGTGGTATATGTAAGTGAAGAAAAATAGATCCTTTCACAGATTTGTGTGTATTTTCGCACGTTGCAAATACTATCAAGGTTTATGTCAAATGTGGTGAATGTTTAATGTAATAATAATTATTATTATTTATGTGTAAATAGAAATTGTATGAAATCAAAACTTGGAAAATGAAATAGAATTTTAGCGGATCTGGCGATTTATTTATGACTGTGGTTGGATTTAGATTTTTCCAATATATTCATGTCGATATAGATATGGTGATATTATGATAATCTGTTTATGTAAAAAAATTAATCAATGGTGTGAAAATAAATATGTCGGATAGAAAAAAATGAAATAGAAATGTTTGCTAATTGTGTGTGAGATTGTAGAATAAACGCCTTGTCACTGGAAGTAGTTAATATATGAGCATATAATTATTTATAAAAACAATAAAATACCTCATTTGATATCATCAGTGGATGCGAATGTGCAAATGTTTATCATCTTCAGACTTCAACATTATTACAACAACCACGAGAATTAATTCATTCTAACCACAATTTTTTTCATGATCATAACAGAACCACAAACGATGAAGAAGAAGAGGAAGAAGAAAGAGAAGTGCAAAGCTAAACTGTACAGAAGACCAAAACAGTGGCTTGAATCACACGTATGCAGACAAGAAACAACGTCAGTATATGAATTCGTAAGGGTCACGCGACCTTTGATATTGCACTTGAACATGAAACATTAAGGTCATAGCGCACGAGTACTTTAAACTCTAAACACACATCCACATCACGCACACCGATCACACAAGTAAGTATTACATATTTAGATTCAGCATTGTAATGTTCATATACATGCGGAATGTACAAGTGTATGACGTATACAAATATAAACGATTTCTTAGACCCAGATCTGCACATATGCGTCGCGTTATTTTTGGTCTGGGCAAATACGATGAGCGTCGACATCCGGTCGTGTGTCGCCGTTTATATGCGCAACCCTCGAAAAATCGTCAAGGTGATCGCAGATGCCACACACCAACATTTTTCTCCTTGTTTCATCCTCTTCATCTATACTCACAGCAGACATATATAAATGTATATATATATATATATATATATTTTCTTTTTTTTTTTCATATTTTCTTTTTCGACTTCCTTCCAAGCACACGTGCCGATTCCATATGAGCGCAAAACATTCATGTAGCATTTTCTTGCATCTCGGGAATCTATTTTTTTTTACTCTATACTTTATTCCATTTTTCTTTGTTTTCCTTTCTTTTTTTTCATTTCAGTCTCACTCTATTCCCTTACCTCGTGCTCCTCTCCCCTTCTCGACAATTCCCCGGGGCAATCTCATACGTATATGGGACGCGATGGCTATTATATAGCTACGTGCACGACTGACCGTCTTTCGCATGGATATGAAGCTGGCTATATGGTTGACCATCGAGCGCCCCGTGTCCCTTTTTCGTATATCTAATTGCGAAAAGCTTATATATAGTTTATCAAAGCCCCTCTGGTTACATTCATGTATGCATTAACGCGAAACAAACGACGGACAAACATTTAATGTTCGGTGGAATTAAATGAGGAAACTGTAGCGTGAATATATATATTTCTCAGGATATTTTGTGTATTTAGAAATTGAAAGTTTAGAAAATCATTGATTGTATTTTTTTTTGTGTTCTAAATGTTACACAATTTGATTCCAATATTGGATGAGATATTGATGTATTTTTTTTTTCTCGTTCCCTCTGGGAACCTGAGGGTAAATTTTTATTGCAATTATTTTCTAATATTTGTAATCAAATAAAAGATACTACAAATAGTCATAGTCCAAAAACAAACAAACACATTGATCAATACAAAGACGTTCTGCATCATACCCATTAATATACCCATACATATGAAATCATTAGATAAAACGAAAATTCACCAAGAAGATTTTAATATTTACATAAATCATTGACTGCATCTCATAAAGAGAATTTGTAGCTGATTACGTGGGAAAACAATTAACTTTAATTACATGCATAACCATATCTTAACATATGGCGTATGCACATGAATTCATATAGTTGTAAATGTGTATGAACAAAATATTGCCTGAGGTGTATTGAAATAAAATATACATACACATGTATGTTTTATGTATCATTATCGTTATTCATCCATTCATATATATATTTTTATCATTTCTCACCGATGAATAAAATTGTCAGATGTAATTTAGGTCAATTACTCATGCGCACACGTGAATACACACATGGCTATGTAATGCAACTCTCCCTACGGCACATTTTAATAACACTGCACTTGAATCGTTACATAGAACTTTCCTTTCTATATATCGTAATGAGTTTAATTTTGTTTCCACTTTTATTTTTTATTTTTGCCTCATATTCTTTCAACTTAATTTGTCATAATGCTGATTTTTTCATTTTATAATATTATTTATATTTATTATATCACTAATCTATTTTCTCCCCATAAACTTTTCTTTTTTCTGTCTACATTTATGATATTAAGATAGCAAGTGAGTTAGTTGATATTTACAAGACTCTTTACAGAATAGTTTTCAGTAAATTTATTTCTTCCGTTCTATATCTATATCAGTTTTTCATTTTCCATTTCGTTCATTCGCTCTCTTCATTCAACTGACAGTGCGCTTCATCTATGTATGGGTTTAAATACATCATGATGACGATTGCCCATACTACTTCCACTACTACTTCGAATAATACAACTACTATTGCTACTTTTGTACTAAACTGTACTAAAGATATGTATAAGATGGAGTGTGGCAGGCGGCAAGCGATATCTGTACTCGCGCTTCGCAGCACACGCGCCTAACCGTTTGGAAAATTTTTAAAATATCGACTCTCGTTCAACGAAGACTATCTTCTTCTCTCTCGCGTCCTCACTTACTCGCGCGCACTCGTAAACTTATTTGCCTTCTCTCATCACTCTGTGCTTGAACGGTCCTTCGTTTCGTGCCTCGCATATCCCTCTTCACATTTTTTTTTTATTTCTTTCATTCATTTATCGTACGTAACTATAACTCTCGACACCAAATGATTAATCATTCATTTACAATTATTCATCTTCGTTTATGTATATTTGTTTTTACGTCCATGATAATCAAATGTAATCGCACATTCGAAATGGTGAAGGACGGAAGAAAAATGAAAATCAATTTATAATTCAATAAATGAATATTGTGTAAAAAATTAAATATTTTTTCCTCTTTTTATTATTTTATATTAATAATTTATGGCTTAGATAATTTTTTACTCATGGTGATAATTTTGTGATGGTGTCATTTTTTATCATAATAATCAATTCAAGTGTTCTGTTTACTTAAATTTTAGTCTGTTTTTTATCGATTCGACTCGATAAATTTTTCATTTCATGCAAAACAAAAATAAAATATATGTGTATATCTTCACGAGGGTCTACGCTGTAAAAAAGCCAACGAGGGCGAGTAGGGAAAAGGTTTAAAGGTAATCCTTATAGGAAACTGCCGAGGACGCAACGATAATGGGTAATCCCTTCGTCACGAATTACCTATTAACCTCCGTTTTTTCACCTTCCCTTTTTCTTCATTGTCTTTTCTCTCCACTTTTTCTTTCTTTTTTATTTTCCTTTCTGATAGATCGTATGTCTCATGTTATTTCGCCACTACCATCACCAAATCATTGATGTACTATTCGTCCAGTTGGAATTCAAGGCACGTTTGGGTGTCATGGAAAAAAAAAGAAGGAAAAAAAACCAGTAGGTATAAAAGATATGTCTTAACGAGTTTCAGATTGCACTCAGTATATGACACTTGAAGAGCGTTTGGGGAAAGAACATTTCAATCGGTTTTGCGATAAGATGATGAAATGGATGTAACAGTCGAGAGGCCCTAACATGAATATGTCACAAGTTTTCATTCATTATGTACAAAGAATTAAATGAGAAATGAATATGTTTGAATAAGTATAATTCTTCTGTACAGAAGAGTTTGTTTTCGCAGTTTGGGTTTCTTTTTTCTCTAATAATTTGAGTGTTAAATCATTTCATGTGCAAAACTTTCAATAATAATTGATATGGCTTCTTACATTTATACCGTTAAGAGAATATTTATTTTGCGATTCTAAAAAGTTTTAATGGAGCTAACCCCGTCACCCTGTGATTTTATTTGTTTTCAATCACTAGGTTTTGTAGTTCAGTCTCAAATAATGAATGATAAATTTAACAAAACCATTATACTCTACCATCCAATTACAAATTTCCGCATAAAATTTCAGCTAGTAATCCGATAGGAGAGTTTTCTCTAAGTTACATAAATATTAGAAAAAAGATTGGAAACGCGACAAGAAGATTTATTTCCAGATCAGTATTTATATATGACGATACAGTGAGTTACAATGTTTCTACTGAGTAATTCATGAAAGCTTTGACAAAAAAAAGTCTGACAAAGTGGATCTAAAAATGTGCAGTTGTAGTGTTGGATGGAAATCCATCATGACATTTTCTCGTTCTCTGTCATCATTTCCTCTGAAATATTGAGAACATAAACCGCATATTCCCTGACGTATTGTCGATTCTCTGTATATGCCTACAAACACGGACAGCATACATCTTGGTATTCCGCTAACGCTTCGCAATTCAATATATATATACTCTTCTACCCTTCACAATTATTATTTTATTTTTATATTTCATGAGTTCCTTTTTTTATTATTATTATTATTTTCTCCCTTCAATTTCCTATATTTTTTCTTTCCTACACAATACTTTCATTTTTTTTTTTCCCTACGCCGCCGTTTCATTCGATTTTGGGTTTAACAGAACTCCACCAAATGTTGTGACTCCCACGGTTTTGGCACGACCCCATGGCGAATAAGCGAACAAAGGAGAGAGACAGCGCGATAGTCCTCTAGGGGTTCGACAAATAAATTATTTACCTGATTATGTCGCATATAGAAGCCGCGTGGCAAGAGCTCTTATCCGCTTCTATGGTGGCGCGTTCTGCATTATTAAATGCCACTGGTAAACCCAACTGATACGAAGAGTGAAAGAAAGATAGAGAGGTAACACGGTAAAGTGTCTGTTCTTGCATAATGATATTTTCCACCCTTGCTTTCGTCCTTGACCTCATCAACCTTTTGTGAGAATAACCGACTGAGATTTTTTTCTCGTCAACTCATTCACCCGAAAATGGAGAAAAAAAAACGCTGCACATGAGCCTAACTACTTTGTTACCTTATTTACATTAATAATTGAACAACTGTTGGAAATGTGGCACAAAGTTCACATTGTATAGTGTATTGGACTGAATTTAATCATAGAATCCTTGTCATGCATATAGACATGAATATACTTTTCTATTTGTGTCTAGTTAGGTAATTGTTTTTATTTTGTTTTTTTTTATTTCACGCATTGGCGTCGTTTTGTTATTTGACCTTACGAAAAATGGAGGGGATACAAGATTCATAATTATTATTATTGAATGAATTCAACAAATACCCGACGACGGAGCGTTATTTTTGTTATGTTTAACTATTTAGCATCCAATATACAGCAGACCACATGCATTCATAAATGTGAATGGGATAGAGAAAAATAGAGGGGATGGAAATAGATAGAACAAGATGTTTGAGGCGGAAAAAAAAGCAGTGGAAAGGTAAAAGTACGAGGATAGACAGCATGTGGATTGAAAACGCATGTACACCACACACACCTCAAGAATGACCTTGGGCACAGCCAAGCAAAAGAGCACGCGCGCACACAGATTAACTTAATAGTCTTGAATAAAAATATTTCCATCTCAGCTGTCACGTGTGAGTGACAGCCGTTTCTTTTTTTTTCTCACACAATCAACTTAGTACATAACTGTCACTTATACACTTCATCCTGTATTGCAGTATATGTGTAGATATATATTGTCTGAATATTTTTTTGGTTGCCTTTTTTTCCAGTTTGTCATGTTGTCCATAAGATGCGTGTCCACTCCAAGGTCAGAATCTTTGCTTACACAATTTTAATGTATTTGGACACGTAGAATTAAAAGATATTGATGCATGTGAATGTTATTGAAATTATTTTATTGTTGAGATATTGAATAGCTTAGACAGGTACTAATTTTCTTTTGGAGATAATGGTAAGTTATTGTGACGAAAATGTTCGTTGTATATTGCAGTTAACCGAGTTTTGTGATTTCGAAATATGATGATTAATTTCTGGAATAATTCAAATAGAGTGACACATTAATGAATGACTCTAACAGAGAAGTGAAAATAGATGAAGAGAAGCTCAGTGTTATATTCCCACTTCATTTTTTCAATTTTCTCTTTTGATTACGACATACTTCTACAACATTGTACGACAGCTATAATTCCAAAAACTAGTTGGAATATTTTTAAGTTGGAAGGGCAAACTCTCCTCGTCGACAGACAAACTCTTTCTGCACACAAAATTTTTTTTTTCACTCCCAAATGAATGGACAAAGATATCATCCTTGATAATTAGATCATCTACGATAGGAAAGGTTGCGTTATTTTTCTCAGATTATAACCAATTCACTTTGATTCTGTAACTTTATATAAGTCCAAATCGGAAATTTTTTTGAGAGGACTTTGAAGTATAAACAGATCAGCGCGAGGACTATTTCAATTTCATTCGTAAGATTAGAAAATTAATTTTTCCCATTTTTTTTATATACAAATGGCGTAAATTCAAATTGTGGAAAACACAGTGTTGTCTCATTTGTGGATTTATACATGTATGTATATATCCCCGTCTCACGCCATTCGTTTTACGAATTGCCAACGTAAATTGTGCTTGGCAGAGTTCTTAAGTGTAAATATATATATATATATATATATGTATTTACATACATACATGCCACGTACATATATAGAGTTAAGTGCGCGCGATATTTAATCTAAATAGTTCGTGGAAAATCATTCATCGCGTTCGCGAGTGCCAAAACCGGGCGCGCGTTGTTCTTCATAAGATAAATGTGACAGTTACTCACGTACATCTGGCTCACCCGTAATTTCATGTTTCACTCTACCTTGAATGCCTCTACGAAAATCATCAAACAAAATATTTGTTCTCCTAGATATTATCTCTTAATAAATAGCAAAATGTATACATATATATATATATATATATATACATTGTTCTATAAAATTGAGTCAATGGGTGTGGATCATTTTCGTGAATTACGTTTGGCAATTCTCCGAGTTCAGTGATGAGATGTCATAATTTTCAGTGATACATGTACACATCCTCAATAATTTCCATCAACTGCCACATGTATATGTGCTGAATATGATTTATACTTCCGAAGGAAAATATAATTTCTGATTGAATTTAAAGGAGTTGCATTCAATAGTGGATATGCATTATACAATTTCAGCCGAAGATGTTAGGATTGCACGCGATTTATATGAAATACTGTGAATCAAAATAATCTCGAAATGAAGTTAATATCCAAAAAAGACGGAGTGAGAGAGTAGCATGGGAAGAAAATCTCTCATCAATCTTTGCTCAAGTCATGAGCGATTCATCGATTAAAGTGCTGACGAGGTTGATCGAGTGGCTAAACGGGGTGTGAACCATGATATACATCGTGTTGGTGCATATATATATATATATTTACTTACGTGTGGCCCCTTCGACGATTCGAAAACCCAGTAAACACCTCGTTCAATTGGGTGTACGTGCAATCTTACATTAAATCAGGATTACTATTTATTCAATTGATGCAATTATATTCAACACAAGACTTGTGCAGCAATACATGTTTGATTTCATATTTAATATTCATATAAATATATCCATGTATAAAAATACATAAAAAAGTTTATCAGCCATTTTTATGTGAGTTGCGCTCACCAGATAGCATAACATTATTCTAATTTCGATTTTAGAATAGCTCAATTATTTGTATAGTCAAATTAATTTTTTTGAAGAGTAATAATTGCAAATGATTGAGGAAAACTCGATGCAAAGTATTTTAATTCATTTCATTTCCTTTCATTTACGTCAATTGAGAAAGGATTCCCTACTGATGAATCCGAATTTCAAATTCACGTTCATATTTGTTACTTCAATCGAGAAATGTCTTGAAGTCATTCATAATGTCAATAAACTGACAAAAGATATCGATATCACTTTTCTTATCAACCATATAATTTAATAATTACGATACACTGTTCATTTTCCTTAGTATTTCAATATTTATATAAAATTATAACAATCCTCTATATTACTCTTATCTTATTAGCACTACACTAATTCCCGTTACAATATCAAAATAGCATCCCATTAATGAATGAGCGTCACATTTACAGATGATAGAAAAATTCTTGTGTAAAATATGGCGTAATGTGAATGTGGATGTGCATACTGAGCATTGTTACCTATATCCCTGCAATATTGCAGGGATATAGGATATATATGCAAGTCAAATCGGTGTAGAAGGTTTGAAAGTGTGAGCCGTAAAATGGCTCATACAACGCCTGAACATGTAAACTAACCACACACGTTCTCATCCTTCGCTATCCTCGTGCATTTCACCATAAATTCTTGGGCATAACTTCTAAAAGCCATTCAGTTTGGCTCCTATGCTCTCGGATGAAAGTTTACCTCTCGTAACCCTCACCGTATTTTGCGTTATCTATGTAACTTTACATATACATATATATATGTAGCTATACGTATTAGTATTGCATAGAACATTGAATCGATCGCAAACATCGAGTGTGAATCTATAGATAAATAACGATTTGTAGATACGTTGTGTTGCGAATACGAAGCTTTTGTAGTCATCATATCGATTTTTGAATAACATCAATACATTCACGTTCCTCTTTGATTGACACATTTGTCTTCACGCTCATCACATCATTCCCTCAATCTCAAACTCATTCTCTCACAAGCATTTTTATTTCTTATTTTTGTTATTCGTATCTCATCTTCTTATTTTATTATTTATTCTCATTCTTTTGTCATTTTAAGATGTTGGCCTTGTGTATGCAAACGACCTTCAATTGATTGAGATAGGTCAGCGTTTGAACACTTATCAATGAGTGCCTCTGTGTCTGTGTATGTCGGTCTACTTAAACTCTATGAAAAAATAAAATAGTGGTGAAGTAGTTCCACGACTAAACGACTAAATTGCAACTGTAATTATGAAAGAAAAAAAAATAATTAACATAAAGTTGGTGGAATCTATGGACGTGGAGGAACTTTTAAATTTATTATTGTCACCTTCAATAATAACGCTGAGATGGCGATGAATATCAGTATATTAATTAGAAATAACTGCGTCCGAAAATAAAATCACACATGTATCACGAAGAAAAAAACGAAAATAAAATGAATCAATGACTCATAGTGTAGTAAAATTGATTACAAAGTACTCTCTCTCTCTCTCTCCCTCTCTCTTTTCTCTCGCTCTCGTGTATGAGTATATGTGTTTGTATGTATATTTGACGAATAAAACAGAGAAGAAAAAAGGAAAAAAAAAATGAAATGAACGCCTACGTTCATATACCTTTTGAACGAGCGGTTTTGTGAGCGACGTCACTTTTTTATCTCGAAGTAATGAATCACCGCTCGTGTGCGTGCGGAACGCCGCAGCACACAAGCAAAGCTGTACCCAGTAGCCGTTAGATAGTATATGCGCGCGTTCGTTCGTTCGTTCGTTCGTTCGTTCGTCCATCGTACCATCATATTATTTTTACGGCCCCGAAACGTCTGCAAGCATTACCATAATCTCCTGAGGCGCGCACAACCTGGTCTGCGCCTCATCTCGCCTCGCCCTGTCAAATCATCTACAGACTTGAAACACGCGCACTAATGCGTTCAACCACTATATAATTCAATATATATATACGTAAAAATTATATGCATATGTATGCGCATGAATCAATATATTCGAGGATGCAGAAGAGAATGAATTTTTCCGAGGAAAAATATAATGAAAAAATAGTGAGAATAAAAATAAAGAAAGTATTAAGTGCAAATGATATAAGAAATATTGTATGAGACAGGAGAGGAATGCAAACGAAATGTAAAAAGAGAAGAACAGATATACCTACTACCTACTTCAAAAGTCGAAACTCCAAAGAGTCTTCCGATCTTCTCTCTCGCTCTATACTCGTAAAACTACTTCCGAAAGCTTTGCTCACAGAGTTTTTTCTCATTTCCCGTAATACTTTTTCATCCATCTGACTCTATATTTTACCATGCCGTTCTTTGCTTTGTTCTTTTTTCTCATTTTACATCGCAGACATTGACTTCTTGTCTTTATTGTTGCTTATTCTTCTCTTTTTTGTTAATGAAATTAAAGTACATTCATATCTACCTTGTGTGTTGTATTTGGGGATGTTAGCGACTGTGCTTTTCATGTAATTGCTGAAGAAAAGGCTGGACAATGAAGATAATAAAATAGTTGCAAGTAAAAACCTTCCACTGATTAGAGATTCAAAAATGTATCTACAATCACCACCAAAGTATCATAATATCAGAGTGAGAAATGAAAGACTGAATAAAAGTTAAATTTGGAATAGAATTATTATGAATTCAATTGAGCCTTATTCTTACGGAATTTTTTACCAATTCCATTGACTGATAGCAATCATATCAGATGTACAATTAATATCATAATCTCATTTTCCAGCCCAGCACGAGCTATTTGAAAATAAGTTCATTTCCACCTCCCCAAGGAAAATAATCTGAAAAGCACTTGTAATAAATTTTTTTGAAATTACTCACAAATTTTAGTAGCTCTGTGAACATGTGGACGAACAATATCAACGACTTCCTGAATGCCATCGGTGTGTTAAATATGTATATATATATATATCGCATGTATCTTTCAACAACATTTTTATCATATACTTCTGTTCTAAAAATGTAATGCGTTTCAAGTGTCACACATACACCACATTGATATACAACAGACTACCCTGTTTTGTGTCAAATGCTGCTGCATCAAGAACAAATAATCAAAGAGAAAAGAATACCAACACAATGTTTATAATAATAATAATGTAGAAAACGTAAGATGGTGAAAATATGAAACGTGTCTGATGCAAATGTGAGTCGTAAATGCAAGCAACGAAACAGTTGTAAAAAAAATTCATGAACAGCCGATAAACTCTATCTTTTCCTCTGCACCGACAGCCGACAGAGAATATCTATAAAGAACCGAAAAAACCGCAACAACACCCGAACATCGCATCAAATTTTTGTTATACATATGTATAAATTTAAAAAACTCATCATCATGTCTGTCTTGCCTTGGCGCATCAATAGAAAATGTCATCGTCTGGAAAAAAAAACCAGGACCGGTGAAAGAAAGAAAAAATATTGATTGTTTTATTTGAATATGAGAAAAAACCACAAGCTAGTCATACTCTTTAGTTGCTTTGAGACATAAAACGATGTATTAACGTTGATTCAGGGGATTATATATATATATATATATATTGTCAATATTTTGTAAGTACGTTTATGTAATGTCACTCCATAATGTTTGTGTCCAAAATTCGCTCAAAATATGACGGATGAACAAAAGAATGATGAAATAATACAAAACGTAAGGAATAAGAATAAATTGCATATTATGGTGGAAAAAAAACTCTATAAAGTGATGATAAAGGTATTGTCCGAAATTGGAAATTGTGAACGATAACTTCTGTCTCAGTAGATAAAGTGATATTCATACAAAATTAGGGACATGGACTCCTAAATTTTCCGCTTATGTATTCTTCCAGTTCATAAATAATCATACACAGAACGGTTCACTTTACTCGAATCACTTCACTGCACTTCTGATAATATACGGCAGTTACTAACATATCTGTAGATGTGAAAAAAAAATAAAAAAAAGTAACAGTAACAGTAACATTGCGAAAGATCGATTTTGAATATTTACGATCTGCCAAGCTGACTGGACATAAAAATGTTATGCAGCGTACGAGCAGCAAATACAAGTACGGAAGAGAAGAAGAGAGCAAGAGACCAAAAGGAAAGGTGAAAGAAAAAAGAATAGGTGGGAGAAAGAGAAAAAAAAACTATATCTTTTGCTTATTGTTAGTGCCATTGCGGCAATGGCACACGGGTGTGATTCATGTATTGTCACCACGTGCTTGGGCACTCACATCAAATACTTCTTCATTCGCATACATACTATCTGATGCAATGCGTGTATATGTTAGATATATATATATATAATATGTACAGATTCGAATAGTTTTGCAATACGTGTGCTCTAGTCAGGGAAATATAGTCTGCAGAGAGTGTCATTTGGTGTTCTCGGAAAAATGTTTATATCCCAATTTTCACGGTTGAAAGTATACCGTCAATTTTTATTTATATTTTTATTTTTCCACGCAATTTTTCTTTTTCTACTTATTATTGCTCCACCAATTGTATTCGCCCTGTTTTGTCATTATTATAAAAGGCAATTCGTGTTTATTCACCGTTCACTTGGTTTCTAATAATTATATACGCCATCGTTTGTGCTCACTACCACCATAAAAATCATTTTTTTTTTCGTTCTTTTTTTTCCCTTTCCTTCTTTTATTTTTCTCATTCGTTATATACAAGGTCTCTTCGTGGAACCCGACCACCGTCAATCCTCTAAAAATCAAAAGAGAACATCACTTTTATACTGACTCAAGCACCGCTAACAACCGCTATATAGGCCATACCCACGCTTCACTACAACAACTATTGTTCTTTACATCTGTTTGTATGAATTTATTTATTTTCCACCCCTCCCTTCGTTCCGCTTTTCATCACGTCTTCTATATTGTTGCGTATACAGAAAAATTCATTACATTATTATGGAAAAATGAATAGATAGAGAAATAAGGGATTTTTCAATTACAATTAAAGACAGCATCCTGCCGCGGATAAGATAATGAATTAATAAATCGAAAACTTATGAAGGAAAGACTGCAACTGTATATGAATTCAACGCAGAATGTAGAGTGAACTTTGGTCGAATTGATTTATGTATTATGAAAGGAAAAAAAAATAAAAGAAAGAAAGAAAAAGAAAAAAAAACGACCCGGTAATAATGGTGTATATTAGAGAGCGTTCGTGTCGTCGGCAGTAAGAAAATACATCATCCTTGGTGAGCGTGGTAGGAAGAAACTCAATGCAAGGGACGCGCGCAACAAGAGAAAGAAAAGTGCGATGATCTCAGTACTACGATCACGTACATGACCAATGGAGTTATATGGATATATAAAAAGTTCTCTTTTCACTCCGCCTATTTCACTCTTGTCTCCCGCATCGCCACCCATATTCCTCTCACCCTGGTAATAAAATGCAGATAAAGGGCGGCTGTGTTTAGGGAGCAATGGCTTGCACGTTATACTCGCTAAATCTAAAACGCGCGGGTAGGGAAAACTAAGACAGACAGCGATGACGACGACCCACTTTGAAAACAAGCTATAACTAGTTGTGTATAGTAAATGGCTTACGCTTGCTCTCTTTCGCGTTCATGCCGACTCTTCGCCCTCATCTTATTTTCTACTATATACATATATATAAGAATATACGCCCTAAAGCTATAAAAAAGGCGTCACCCTTGCAGATCTTAAAAAAATATATATATATCCTCCCAACTTGGTCATAACCTCGACGATCATTTTAGAAAGCGTTTTATTATGTTTGCTCATTACATATACTGTTATATGCCTATATGTTATTTGCTCTTGACAGTTTTTTTTTTCCAAATTTCTATCATTTGCGCAAATGTTTCGAGTATTTTTTTTTTTCTTTTTTTCCGTAATTCGAAATCAAACACGTTGCGGTTTCGCAACTGGTTATCTGTAAATAATTGTTATATGTGTGTAACTGTATATAAAAAGGAAATAGAAATAATGCTTGGTGCTTTGGATTTGAAGTGAAGCGAAAGGGCAGACACGAAGTATACACAGAAACGTATGTGTACACACGGCTTCGCTATTCCTTTGAACTTTTATCGCCGCCACGGCCACTGAAGCGATGCGCGTGCAACACACTCCGCATTTTTATTCTCACTGGTATACACATGTCCACAAACTTCTTTTTCACAATCTTCTCGTTATTTTTATTTATTTATTTATTTATTTATTTATTTATTTGTATTATTTCTCCTTTTCCCTCTCATTTCCCCTTATATTTATTTTCTTTTTCCGCTTCATGTGTTTTCTTTGGTGTGTTACCTTGAAATTGAGTGATGTACATGACGATACATCCTTGGTTGTTTCCTCTTATATTTTTCATGAAAAAATGAAACTCAAAAAATACCTACATTCACCTCTTGGCACGTTTACTTTATTCATATTATATCGTTAAAAAATATGGAAAAAATATTTATGTAAATCACTGATAAATAACACAAAATAATAAGAATAGAATATTTACACACACATTTTCAGAGCGGAATGGTTGTTATGAAAATGGATGATATAGGAAGAAGATAATAGCCGTTTGAATACTTTATATGACAGTTATTTTATGATGACTTTATGCTCATCAAAATTTTAATGCCAACATGGAAGTTTGACATTTTCGTTGGGTTTTTGCAATTTTTTTTAGGGGATTAGTGCGTTCTGAGAAATAAAACAATGCATAAAGGAATGACATGATGAATAAATAAATAAAAAATGTTAAAATACAAAAACCGAATTCACAAGTGCATTGAAAAACCATACCAGGTGAGATATAAAGTGGGATGGAATAGCAACAAATAAATCATAAATGACAATTTGTTTATACACTTCGAGGAAGATATATGACATAAAATATAAAACAAAAAGCAACTACGTATAGATAGGTATATGTAGTTGCACAGTCGAAATTTCGGATCATAATAAAACTGAATGATTTATAGTCCAGATTACGTTTTATTATGTATCGCACACTGCATTATGATGCCCGGAAGCCATTTGTGAATATAGAAATATTTGTGGATGAAATTCAGTAAATGTATATACATTATTACGGTATATCCGCCCTCTACATTCAGCGCTATGTGTCGCTCATATGTGAATCTATATATACTTGGAAAATTGGTCAATAGATCTGGCGTCCTTTTCTCCTCACATGGTGCACTCTGACTCTTACTATCTGTCTCTGTGTTTTTACACTGAGGGACAGAAAAATCTGAAGAAATGTACGACAGATTTTACGGCGTCGAGACATGACGCCCACGAGCATTTGGGACAGACGAAATGGCCGATTGTAAAAGTCAGAAAGGGAGTCATTATTACCAAGTTGACGTTGCTTCATTCGTACCCACATTTTGCCTTATACATCTATAAATATACATGTTGAGGTTGTACTCACAGTGAGAAAAAATAACCGCAACAATTTGTAATGGCAATCGTACAAAATGTACAACAGAAATATAGGAAGAAATATTTAACAGTTATTGAATTATCCGAGAGAGATATTCTTCATTTTTATTATCGAAACGAAATATTCATGTTAATTTGAATAATCCCAAATGAAGGTTATATTATTTTTTTCTTCATATTATGTCATTATTATTATTATTATTATTATTTTTCTTTCGTTTCAGCGTGTTGTTATTGTTCTAAAAATATAAAAAATCTTATACCACCTTGTAAAGAAAATATACAGAGATATTTTTAAAAAAGCGCTTTTTTTTGGATCAGATAGGAACTCATGAATACTTGAATGACACTAAAAATAAGATGAAGTCTATCGGGGAATGTTTTCTACTCATAGTCTAAATATAATTTAAAACCGGCAGTTAATTCCTGAAGGTCTTACACATATGCAGGGTTTCTTAACCCTTATTTGACTTTGCATTCCCATTTCCCTTTGCCACTCTTCATCTTACCTAATTTCCATCTTTTCATTTCATGTTTTACAAACACAGTTCACTCAGTTATACCAACGTTATGTTACAGCTACACTCGGTCGCTTTGCCTACCTGCATGAACGTAATAAATATTAATGCTCATTTCTGTGATTCACAGACGGTAGCAAGATACTCTGATAATCATTCTCGAATTTTTCATTTTGAGGAAAGAGAGGAATTTTAGTTGGTTTGAATAATAAAACGGTCTAACTCAATATTCAATTCTCATGCAATTCATCATACTGTAGCAGCGGAGAGTTTGAAAAATAACCTGTATTGAGAAAGAAACGCAAATTTTACTTACATAATTCCCAAAGCAAAAATGATCGATCTTTGTGATAAGTCTGGATGTTTTAATCTCTTTACGAAATCATTGTCACTCAGATACTGGACAAATATTCACTTAATCGTATCATTCAGGCAATTCAGTTTTGATTGGCACTATTTTCCTAGATATTTCATTCCTTTCATTCCATTTGAATGGTTTAACATGATGAAACATTATAAAAATGTTGAAAAAATAATTGCGAGACGGGAACAGTTACCTAACCTCGCAACTATTTAATATATAGAGCCACTCTACCCAAATATATTCTGGTTCATTTTCGTCCGTCGTAAACTCCTCTTTCCTCAACGCTCATTCTCTTCTCGTTATTCACCTGACCACATCGGTCACCGCACACTAACGTCAACATAAATCGCAAACATCATCCCCAAACTCTGTACGTAATATATATATATATACGCACACATATTTATACATAGCGTCGTTCCAACAGCAATGATGGCGGTACATTCAAGGGAAAAAGAGCACACCCCGTACCACCGCATGACCGTCCAAATTGAGGAGAAACAGAAGTGGAGAAACGTCGTGATGAGGATCCCTTTTGAATTCCCTTTCATTCCATTCGCCCTTCTCATCCCTCTACTCCACTCCCCTGTCACCCACCGCTTGTTCTACCCGACGCTTTGCGAAAACAAATTAAACGTTTCGCAGTCCCTAATTTTGTTCTGTAATTCAGAGCATGTGCGCCGGGCAACGATCATTGCGCGGTCACATAGCCAAACACATTTTGTAGTGTACAAATGACGTGCATCAATTTACGTTGCGAAAAAAGGTATAATGTGTACAACATACATACATATATATATATATATATATATGAGTATACCTGGAAGTGTATGAATAAATTTTAATGAGAGAAAATGCAAATATGAGTGCGACGCAATAAAAATTAAATGAAAAATTCATCAAATCCCGTTTTGAATTTACAATTATAAACAGAAATTCTATTCGTTTGATATGTTTTTATTCAAGATTTTTAATTTCATTCGCTCACCATCATTTATCCTTTTGTTATTTATTCGCTTGCTTCTTTTCATTTAACATAGGCGAGAAGTAATTTTTATCATTGACGTTTCATCATAAGAATATGGGTATTCATTCATTTCCAAGTTTTCTTACCGCTTTTGTATGATATAAAAGTGTGAAAGTCAGATGTATATGTGTATAGATGAAAATGTATGATATGAATTCGTGGAAGGCTGGAATTAATGAATGCACAACATTTATATAAAACAAATAACAGTTAAGATTTTACGGATCAATATGCAAACGTAGTGGATTTAATCATGAACTGAAGTAATTGATTAGTTTCCATGAGGTTTGGTTTGTGGATACAATTTCATAACATCGATCTCCCACCTGCATTTTCGAAAAATTATCCAATCAGTGAAATAACTAATTTGATCCTTTCAACTGATCTACTTTGAAATAATAGTAAATAGTTCAATCAGTTGCTTGATATATACAGTCACTTCAAAGCCTCAGTGCTGATGTAAATAGTGAGAGGTCGAATAATTAGTGGGGGGTTAGCACAAATAAATGGCTATAGCTAACTCTCGAACATTATTAGAGTAAAAGATCGCACATTTTGAATGCCACGAAATATTTTAATTTTGATAATCTGTCGAGGAAACAAATGAAAGAACAATCGTTTCCCTCACGCTGATTCATACGTGATCCGATGCTCAACTAAAATGCTTCGATACCTCATCAATCATCTTCTAATTCAAGACAAAATTAGTCACAATTCAACTAAAATCAATTAATCTAAAAGCCATGAAAGATTCCTCTAAAATTTCGCAAATTTCCTAATTTTAGATTGCCAATATATTTTGTATCCACGATTTCATGAATTCCTCGGTATTCATCCTTACGGGATGAAGTAACCAGTTCATTTACTTGATACATACATTAAAACTACAAATCTGTCATCCACATTTGATTTCATAAATATATAATATATTTATGGCTGTTACATTTTTGTATATTTCGAGAATTATACACATTCAGTTTTGCCAGATGTGGGTTTACGAAAAAGCCAACGCGATGACACCATGAACATTAAAATGAAAGAGTGTCATGGAGAGTGATTGAAAAATTATTTTTAAATGTTATCAAACGTTGGATATTTTCGTAAAATATTGACTAAGTGAGAGAAAAGGAAGAGAAAAACATGTGGTACGTTCTACATTAAACATTCCACGATGAATTCCTATTTAACTATCATAGAATGATAATTTTCGAATAATCACTATATGAAGTTCACCATTATTGCCCACGCTATCGATTCTGGAACGTCGAGGATGAAATAAAATGAAAGCATATTGATGAATGCCAACAGATATGATGAAACACCATAATATGACTTTCTATTTTGCGATCTGTCAGTTTTCGACATTACAATTGCAGTCGATCATTCGTACATCAACAATATTTTCACAATATATATATAAGATGATCGTCCAACAATGTTGCCCTACTTTCTGCAACGATAATTTCCATTGAATCAAGCATGCAAAATTATTCTCTGGCTTTTATCACCAATTTTAAATCTATTTTTGAGACCGTTTCACCTAAATACATTACACAAACATTTTTTTTTCTTTTTCCTCGTAGAAAGAAGGAGTTACCGTTCGGTGAAACGCATCGATAATCTTTACTTTTCATTGACATGAAAAATGTGATTTTTGATGAGAAACGAATGGTTGAGCGAAGACAAAAAAAGTAATGAGTGTAAATGGTGAATGAAAAGTCGCTGCATGTAATGTGAATCACCAATATCGCTTTTATATTATCGAAGAATAAAATAAAAATAAACATCTTTTGGAATCTGTGTGGTTATAGTATTATTATCGCACGCGGCCAACGGGCGTGTTAGCAACCATTTTACGATGGCAATATCACCACGACGAATTACTAATCACCATTGGTCGGTATACATCAATAAAATCCGCTGCGCTTCCATTTTACTCGGAACTTTCGTTTTATAGGGGCTTGAGGCGTGCAACCGTCCAGTTTTATGATGGAGATGAACCCGGAACGTTGCATGGCTAATGCAGACAGATTAGCCAATAGAATCGGCAAATATTAATGTGTCCAAGCAGGCACACAATGTACATACATGAACTTCTCTTTTATTTGTGTATCATATTATATTGTTGATATAATCTTCATATAAACTATTTGTTCCGTCAATTAGTCTACAATTTCTCGGTGATTTCACTTACATCCATCCTTATCGCGCCAATGATAATATTATACTTTAGGTTAAAAGTATATTGCATCAATTAAATGTATACAACAAATAAAATAACCTTTTGATTAAATATTTATCATCTTTGCGCATTTTTCTTCATTTGCGCTATGAGATATTCTGGCAATTGTATTTGGAACATTTACGGGAATCAGGTCGTGTTATTCTGTTACGCGAAAGTCATTGGGCGAGGTTTCTCTCCTCTCGTGGTCGGTCAGGGCCTCGCGATACACAGTTTCAACATTGTACGTGTGTATTGGTGTTCAGTGAAAGTGCAGGATTTCTATACACTGTCTATGAAATGTATCCACACAAGCGCACCACCACTATGGAGATGAAATATAATATAAATAAACATGTGTATAGACACCGAGGGCGTGATACGATGCATCATTTACAACAATAATTTATTAGTTTCAGTCAGTGGTTTCGATAAATACAATGGATCTGCATCCTTATAAACTTGAAGGGAATCATTTGTTTATCATTTTCATATGGTATGACATATCATAATTAATACCACTAATTGTATTTTTTTGGTTTTTTGTTTTTTTCATCTACCTTTGTTATACCATGATCTCTCATGTACTATTTGTTAACTATCAGCAATAAATATCAGATATACCAGATAAAAAATACAAACAATAATAAATGTTGTCGAGAGTCACGAGTGAAAATGTAACAAAACTTAGTTTCAATTATCCGATGTATTTTATCAGAGTTATTTGAAGGATTTCGATCAAATTCAATTTTTACTCGGGAATAATTTCGGTTCTGGACTTTTTCACGACGATAAATCAAAATCATGGTTTATTCCACGAAATTATGAATAAACAATTTCACCCATGTACATTACTGCTGATTTCAATTTGACATGATGTCTCGAATATTAAATATATTACTGACATAACTGTAATTTTGTTTATGTTATTCAAGTACTCTTTCCAATTTTTTTTCCTCATTTGCCGTTTCTCTCTAATTTCTCTTTTGCTTTTTTCTTTTGCGGTATACACATCGTCCATATGTACACGTTTCTCTGACCGTGCGCACATTGACCAATATGATCGTTGGACGAAACGTAATTACACACTGGTGTCCAATTACATCGTGGCCATGACCGGTGCACCATAATTCATGCGATTTCGCTTCGACGAGACATATACATACTTACATCTATATTGCATCATATTACCATTGATCATCGTAATTATTATATTAGAGAATTATTGCACGACTAGCGTATAAACCACAATAATTTTATGTAAGTGTCATCACAAATTCCATATTAGCGTTTGAAATGTAATGAAAACAAAAAAAAAAAAAAAAAAACTATCTGCACTTTTGCTATCCGAACATTAATGAAATATGATATGAATATTTTTTTTGTTTCACAGCTTTATTCCCATGTCAACTCAACTAAAAAATTTTCGGAATCAACCCTGTGAATGAAGTCACATTATGAATTTCATTACAGATAATGCCAAGAGTATTTTCAGTATTATTCATAATGCAAAAGATATTAATTTTCGATTCTATGTCGACCAATAACACTCATCACTGTATAACTGCATTATACACAGCGACAACTAATCAAGATTATAACAATAACATCAATTTCATTTTCATAATTAACGTGACAAATATCGTAGAATATCCCAATACCAATATAACATGCTATTAAACTAAATGTGATTGTATATAATAGCATATAATAAACGTATATACATAAATACAAACATTGCTATGAAACATTTTCACTACCTACAATGATAAACTTTGGTGGACAAGAGTGAAAGCAGTAAATTCTACCAATACATATTCATAAAGCCAAATCTCCTGAAGCTCTGGCTGTCCAAAGGGAGTCTCTTCACGTATAAAATATATCTGCATCCCCAGATCACATGGCGAAAGGAGGAAGCGAGGGCAATTCACGTTGCCTTTTGGAATGAAAAGGGTTGACCGGACGCGCTGTGGGTCGTCGTTAAGATTAACATCTAGCTGTACATATACACCCTTGTGCGAGGTATGGGATTTCGCTTCGTTCGCCACGCCGATAACACTCTGCCAATTTTGTTGGACCCTGGCAGAGTACCGCAACGCAAATCCCTCTATTCTCACTAGCAAACTTAGAATACGTTCATATATGAAGACTTCACTGGTCAGTGTTCGAATATATACACACAAACCCTTTGATTCTATAGACTATATCTTGCATCAGTCCATTACGCAATAATTAGACAATCGCATCAGCAAAATAGGATTTAGTTGGATGGCCAAGTGGATATCTGTGCCATGTGTCTAACATTTAGAAACGAGAATAAATTGTTAAAGCATAGAGGATTTAGATGTCTACGTGAATATACGTGAATATACGTGAATATACCTGAATGTAGGTGTATATTTGACGTGACAAGTTGATAGGACACGCACAATCTCATTGTCTGGCTTCACGTTCACATAAAATTGCATTAAACAGCATCCAAATACCCATTCAACATTTTTTAAATCCCCCCTCCCCGTACACATCTGAATAATCTTATTACGAGATTGATTAATTTTTTGATAGTCAACTCCCCTCACAATGACAGCGGCTTCCGGGAAGAATTTTTACAGAAGATGGTGAAACTGGAAATTTCGCGGATTCATCAGTCGCGATTAGCTGAAAGATTGAGGATATATGAAATGTATTTTTGTTCCATGAAAAAGATATTTCGAACTCATAACATATCAAGGATAGTTGTGATCATCAGGGAGCTTTTTTTGCACTGAAATCGATGAGTCCTCTCTCTTTCTCTTCCTCGCTCCAACTTCGATCCACGTTGCGTTAGGGTTCTTTGCCAGCTAGCGGGCAATTTATTTCTATCGCAATATTTTCAACGTAAACTTTCATATAGCGATCACCAATATCCGGTGGTGCTCAAAGACCGGCTCTCGCGTGGGAAAGGGTGTAAAATTTCTTTGCTCTCCTCACACCGCGTACAAACATTACAACATGCCTATATCTTAATATATATATTTCTTGTGTGCGTGTGTATGTGACTGAACTCCTCCTAAACGACTGGACCAATTTTGATGAAATTTTTTGTGTGTGTTCGT